>JAQIXW010000048.1:0-64387 GCA_034700685.1 Willowsia buskii | reverse complement strand
GTACTGCTGCCTTGTTGCTAGTCATTATTTGCTGATTGCCCCTTTGAAACTTGCATTTGGCTTATTAAACTCATATTCACATTTTTACCAACGGAAAATAAAAAAACGTAGAATAGTTATAAGGAACGACAAGGAAGTTTGATACAAAGTTATTTGTGTGGAAGCTAATCAGTTGAGTATATAGGTTTAGAAGTCATTATTCTGGTCGAAATCAAAAGTGTGTGAATAAATGACGAAGTTTTAAGAAGTGAAGTTAGCATTAAACAGATACACACACACACGTGCATGATTTTTAATAACACGGAAAAGCACGCAGTAATCTATTTTTTTAAAGAAAAGTTTCCATTTCTTGGAGCAAAGTAAATCTCACTTTTCTTATTATCGTTGTTATTTACTTTCTTAATATGAAGCTAGAAAAAGTTGTTGCGTAGCAAGGAAACTCATCTCTTCTTGAAACAGGAAATTGCTAACTTTTCTCTGAAAGAAATACTGTTAAAATATTTTTTCCTAAATGGATATCGCCAGAGTTGCCCACGCCTGAAGCCCACGCACTTTTTAAAAAAGTTAATGTTTGCTGCAGAAAGACTTAACATGAAACGTACACATTATATCTTATCATTATCATCGTCAGGTGCCTTTACAATCATATTCGTGGGGAAAGCATAATTGGCCGGTTAACAAAATGTAAATAGAAAACTAGTTGAGCACAAATTGGAGTGGTCCTACCAAACTTTTAGCGGAGAGATCTATTTATGCCGTTCAAATATTCATTGAAAACGGTAGTCGAAAGTTGGTAGATTGTAAGCCATTTTTATCAGCTAACGTGAATAAAGTTTCTATCTGTTGAAGATATACGATATACCTTAAGGGTCATCAAATTATACTAATGACTAATCAGATAGAAAAAAAAACGAATCAATGATTATGAATGATATGCAAATACAATGCTGTATATGATGGGCAACGTTGGTTTCTAAGTGCATAGTTTAGCATTGACTTTCTTACACTCTGTTATATCATGGTATATGTACCACTCCACATCTGCGTGATCAATCCATTCATCATAAATATAATGTGAAGGAGTAGCACGTGGACAATTAAATAATTCACGAATGATCACATGCAATATCCTAACTACTATCATCACCCCGAATAATCCATATTTTTGCGGTAACTTTCTCTTTTTATCAGCCAATTCGATCAAATTGATATATCTGTGCTGTAAGAGGAGGAGAAAAAATAGTCATGAATAATAATATCAGTGCTTGAGGCACGCACTAACACCATTCACTATTACCACTGCATTGCAATACCTCCTCTCTATCATGATTTTGTTTAACTTTTTATACTTGTCTGATCAACAAAAAAATATTGGCACGCCAACCGCACACACCATATGTCAATGAATCCATGTGAATGAACTTATACTTTCACTGCAGTAGTATTGCACTGTTGGTGCTGCTCTTGATGTGTCACATGACGACAACGACGACGGCTTCTTTCTGTCTGATTACTTAGTTTTCATGCACAAAAGCAAACTTGACATGTTATATGCGTGCTAGGTTTTTTTACCAGTCTGGAGAGCCTTCAGGAGGTCAATAGAAAATTATGAATACTATATAGCAATACAGAAAGGAAAGGATAAAAAGATAAAATCAAGCTTTCCCTTCTCCTCTGATGGAATATTTCAGTAAACTCGTGTATGATGTAAATGCACCATGCGGTCATAAGTTTTGCTGGCAAATAAACACGAGAAAAAAGAAGGCTTGCATCTAGAAACTTTCTGATAATATATTACACTCTGGCATGTATATGTATGTGTGCGTTTGCACTTGAACTCGATCTTTAGCAATAAATAAGAAACAAAGGGAAAGGCTAATTTGCATACTAGCGCCAACACTTTCCCTTTCTCTTAATACACACAATGCGCAATATATGCTAGTACGAAAGAATGAATTTAGATACTACACACTTTCTCAGTACCAGCAGCACACATGATCATCATCTCTATCATCGTTCTCGTCAGACATCAGCAGCAGCAGTAGACAGACTGACTTCTCCCCTTTGAAAATATAAATTTCGTATTCCAAGAAGAAAGGAGAATGAATAAAAAGGAGGAAGAAAAAAGTCAAGAACGATCGTTGCCATTTTAACAGTTCTTTCTTATCATAAATGTATGCATAGCATTGTAACATGATATGCAACAAAGGCATTCTTATGTCTTCTATTGTGGATGTACTCATTCAAAAATATATATTCATTCATTCTGATTCTCGAGGTTGGAAAAGTATTTACTCTGAATATGTTTGAATATCACTGACTTCATTCTTTTTTCTCCCCATTTCACTTTCTATCTTTATCTGTTTCTATCTGTCGCCTTGTGTGCGGATGTTTTTATACAATTTTTAGCGTTCTTGCTACTTGCATGTCGCAATATAGAGAAAGTTCAATAACAAAGAGAAAAGAGCAGTCGTCATCATCAAACACACAACTTTTTTTCTATTATTGTTGTCAAATTTAACACATTGGATGCGTACATTTATAGCCTTACTTACGTACGAATATGAAGGAAAAAGTATAAACAAGCACGCAACAGAAGCAGAGGAGAGACACATTTAAGATGTATTTATTTATGCCTTAGGCGTCTGGTGAAAGTAAATACAAAGCTCATACTATTATTATTGATGGTAAATAGCTGTTGTTCACTTTTTTGTCGTCCTTTACTCTGCTTGCGCTCACGCGAGCGTACAGTAGAACCAACAAAAATAACAGCAGAGGCGTTCCAGGCTGTTAGTTTCTGGATATTGGCAAATAGTTTTGGTAATCTTGTGAGAGCCATATATAGTGTACAGCTGCAATCACTTTTCATTTCGTATGATTCCTCCTTTCAAAAATAGATGCGTCCTCATAATATATTTTATGCGTTATACGACTATTGAAAGTGAAAGGAGGAGAAAAATATAGATAATGAAGTGTGGGCTGCTTGATTCTACTACCCACTCATATGTGATGTGACATATTTTCGTCACCAAGCTGTAATAATCCTTGTTTTGTTGCATGAATGAATTTTCTCACTCACTGCATGTAACTATGTATATCATCTAAAGGATGCTTTTGTACTATTCTTGGCTATACTATATACGTACAGTGGTCTCCTTATTCATGTTGGAAAATTTTCTGCCAGTTTCACGTGTAAACCAGCAATTTTTAGTTTCTTATGTACACAAACGGCGTAGATACGTACATGTATGCATAAATAAGTAGCACACTTTGTCCTTCATTTTATTTCATCTCACTTTTTTTGGGTGGAGTAAATAGGAAAAGTAGAAATAGAAAGCAATAAGGAGCTATCCACGAGCGAAAGAAAGAAGAACGAAAAAAATGTTTTTATTTGAACCCCTTTCTTTGAGTGTTCATGTATGACTTTTTCTTTAGAATATTACACAGTGTATAGCTCTGAATGGAAAAGGGCATCCAGTCGACGACGAACCAATCTAAACGACGACTGCAACGACATGAACAAGAAAGTTGGGTGAAAAAAGCGAAGCAATATATGTGTAGTGTAATAACGGTAAATAGTATCAAGTAGGTATACTTGCAGCTCAAAAGGAAATCCAAGGCTTTTTCCCCTTTAGCTCTTACTCTTTTTTAACGAAATGGTTGACATTTTACAGGCGCTTGAATAAGAAAACTCACAGATTCCTTGTGACACATTATTTTAAATAGATGTGAAAATTGTACATAGATGAATACATTCATACCACAGAATATTGTCATAACAAGCGTTCATATATTTTTGTATGTGCAGTTTATGTGCAGTATAAGGTTTTCATGTTCGTTTTCACTGTTTTAAACAGAACAAGAAACGAACTATGTGGTGTTATGTAACCATAATATGTATTATATATTTCTTAACCAGTGACGAATAGACAGTCCCTTTTTGCATCATTCTCTTTGGGTGCATTAGCACGTAAAGGTGTAATCACAACAACAGTCACACTCCAACAGATCATGAAAGAACATGAAACCACTAGAGGAATGGAATAGGATCTATTGAGATGAGAACGAGTATAAATGGAGAAACTGCGTCACAAACTTTATGCTGTTCTGATGTTGATGTCAATTCTATTTATTTATTTACCTTGCATTTAGCCCATTTCTTTCATCCAATTTTTAATCTTATCAACTTAATATTAAATTGGAAGACGGATTAACAGATTACCAACAATCACTACAATGTGCGTTTGGGTGGAAATCGCCAAAATCATGATTCATAAATCATGTAAATTTGTTTCAAATTAAAATCTGATGCAGTTTATTTTGAAACAAAGAGTCAGTACGCACTCAATATTTACTTGGATATCTGAACTACAGCAGCGAGAAAGGGGCAACATGGGCGTAAGGACAAACAACTATTTTCAATCTTTCGATCGTATTTAGTAATCTCAATGTACACATAAAAATGCTATTCAAGTAGTACACAGCCATATACAAAGTTTATCCTTATCTATTCAGTATGATTTTACACTAATAATATGTTTTCTCTCTATGCTTTCAAAATCAACAATGTTTGCTCACTAAAGAGCGAGACTCGATGAACTCATTCAAAATCATCGAGTCGAAGTAAATCCAAGAGTTTCAATTTCACAGACGGATTTTCCACAGGCTCAACACGCCTTACTCTTCCTGAAGCTAGAAGAGCCGGTATCATTTTCTTTTACACTGAAAGGAGATGCACATGAGAAAAGAAAAGCAAGAAAGTAAAAAGAAATCTTCTTTAGACTTCAGACAACAAAACAGTAGTATAATACCAGTGGTATGGAATCACCATCAGCAACATCCTTATAGCATAGTTTTTGTGGGGATGATGATGATCACCATCACAATCATCCCAATAGCCATGAACAATGCAATCCCAGACGACAATGGTTACGGCACATGATACTACTAAAATGTATGTATATCTATGCTACATTCGTGAGATTTTATCTGTCTGCTTTTCCACTATTTTTCGGTGTGTACTTTTCTAGTTTCTAGCAGCCTTTTTTTGTGCTGGTTGCTGTGCATTTCCCATTTTAGTATTTCGGGCACTCCTGATGATGATGCAGTAGTGATGTCGTTAGTATTATTGTGTGTGCGTGAATGGATTACCATACAAACTAGGTAGACTTTTCCTTTCCATCTTATTGTGAATGCACGGATAGTAGGAAAAATGAAAACATTCTTATACACTTACATAAATAAGTAGGCAGTGTGCAATAATAATAACAATAACAACAATATACGTAAAAGTGAAAAGGCAAAAGAGAGAAGGGAAGAAAAAGTTGTCATTTTCCCCGGAAGTGATGCACAAGTTGTTCCTTGGAAATCACTAAATGGATTTGGTTGTCCTATGTCAGTTAGTCAGTGGAGTTATAAGTATGATGTTGCTTTTAGGCATCGTTGGGAGAGCGAGAATAACGTAAACGAAGTGCATTGCCTCCAACTTGACTGCTACCACCACCACAGCAGCAGAAAGTAAATAGTCAAGTGGTAAAAGAATAATAGTACAAAGTTCCATTCACAGAACAACCAACCGTCTGCATGCTTCCTCCACAATATCAGGTGGTTTCAAGTAGTGGCGGCTTGGAGGAGACACAATCACCCAAAAGTGTAGATTCGTAAGTTGTAGGGAGGCAGATGCCATATAAGTGTGTGTAAATACAAAAGGGAGAGATTGTGTGTGCGTTCTATTTACAAAAGCCGAGGAAGGAAAACCACTAGCATAGCAGAACACAAAAACATGGCATCCACCATTACCGCATCACCACCTCCATCGACATCACATTACCCTTGCGGAGACGCAAAAACACTTTGGAACTTTGTCGCTCTCAATGGTGGAATTACTGCTGTAAAGGGAGAAAGCTGGGCAATAACGAGACATTATTTTCTTTGTCTGTGGAGAGGATGATGCACACACGCATTCATACAAACACACATAAATAAGTGGACGCTTGGGTCAACATCACTCCCACCAATATTGCAAGTCTGACAAAGCCACAAAACAACAATGACGAGGAGGACGACAACTCTCTAGCAGAAGTAAAGAATATCATTATTTGTGTGGCAATGGAGGTGGATTGGCGGTATTCACGCTTTCGGTAGAGAAGAATAACCAAAGAAAGGGATGGCAATGAGGAAGGAGTATTTAAAGAAAATGGCATTCTAAAAACTGTCGACCGTTTTGTTCCTTAAGAAGCTTCTTTTCAGGTTCAAGGATTTCCAGACAATTGCTTGTGGACATTGTCCATCTACAAATGCTTCCTGTTTGTGAGCTTGAGGGAAAGGTAAATGAAGAAAAGGAGTGTCAAAACTGCACAAAGAACTCAAGCAATGGAATAAGAGTGGATGAGAAGATACAGTTGTGAATAAGACATATCACTTTGTATTCCCATTCAGTAAAATGAGCATATTATTATGTCGTGTCCTTTGTGCATTTAATTTATTTAAAGAAATAACTTCTGAAAGATAAATTGGCGTGAAAAATAACATTTAGTTGAGGATAAAAAAAAAGACGAAAGATGTGTGGTGTGTAGACTCCTTTGCTATTCAAGATCAATGAAGTGCGCCGCATTGTGCAGGCTCAAATTATGTAATTTTCTGCTTTGTATGGCTTCATACGAATTGTAGTTTCTTGTTCGGTATGTGGAGGAAGACTACCGCCAACTGGAGATAAGAGACCTCAAACATAGTAGTCACCAGTCACACTACCAACTTTTTTTAGTTGTCGGCAGAACAAGTGTCCTCCTACGACGAGGACTGCCGCTCTGCCGATGATGAAACTCATTTCCAGTATGTTGATGCAGAAGCCTTGTAATTTCTTTGGATATATATTACTTTCTCTTTTTTCTTCACATTTTATATGATGACATTTCATTCCCATTGATGGAAACAAACCTCTGGATGGTGATGATGAGGATTTCTGATAACTATCACGCTGCTCACTCACAGTCTTGACTTGACAGTTATCCTGGGTCGTAACATGCTGACTTGTTCCATTACCAAGGTTTCATTGCCTAGCTTGATTTTTTACGGTCGGTGGCAAGCAGCAGGCCACTTTTAATAGCATTCCTGGTGAAATGAACAGGCAAGGGTAAGAAATGCACGAATGCAGTGCAGTGTAAGATGATGATGAGTTTTGTGTAAGTATTTTAACTAGTTCGAGCAAGGAAAGCTCTTCTTGGAAAAGCAGCAAGTCGCTCTTATCTTTTTTCTGAGCACAGCACAATTTGACTTTTTGCTGTGGAGTGAAAAAATCGTTTCTTTGCTTCCATTCCAAGAAAACACCAAATCATTATTTCAATACAATGAAACGGTAATTTTCCAAATGGTCAATTGATGGATGACTCTGTTTTGCCATGACATGGCGATTTCACTACAGTCCTTGGGAAATTTGTGTCTGATGGTGAATGAGAGAAAGGGAGAAAAAGAGTTTCGTCTGAGTTTGTTATATTTATGCGACTCTACTGGGCATTTCCTTTTCAATAAGCATCTGGGGAATTTCTCTTTCGGAAGTTGGAATCCTGCATGCTGAATAAATAGCCTACAAAAAAATAACTATAGAATAGTCTCTCATGCCCCTTCCTCTACTTCGTCTTCGTCTTATTCTTGCACTCATTCATTCACTTTCTCTCTTTCCAAATCAGTTAGAGTGAAAATGAAACCAAACAAACCAAACCACTTTTTCAACTTGGACTATTTCGTTTGTTGTTGTTGCCGTTGAACTGCCATATATTCGCTGTGGTCCTCCCATGACTCTTGCTTTTCATGCTGCTCTCACTCAATCTCTCGCCACGCTCTCCTGCTGTTATCTCAGAGTGCTTTTTCCCTTATTTCTTCAATACAAACAACCTCACTTCTTACATATTTTCTCCTTTTTCCTTTTCATTTCCTCCTCTTTTTTCTCCTCTCCCACAACAACAATAACAACAACAGTAGCAACAACAAAAACCACAAAAGTTCCACTGGGTTCAATACCAACAACAAGAAGTAAACCAACGAACAAACCAAACGACAGTTATTAATATTAAGTGAACGTTCAAAAAAATGTTTGACTGAATGAATATTATGAGTTGTGTGAATAGGAATCATCATCATCAACGACAACATAGAAGTCTTTCATTTCTGTAGGATGTGTGTTCATAGAATACAGATTTCCAAGAAGTACTCTGGATTGGATGGTTGGTGGAAAACCTGAAACTGCTGCTGCTGCACAGGAAGGAAACAACCAAGAGCAATGAAATGAATCAACTTGAAGAGTATCTCTCTATCTGTTTCCATTTATTTATCCATTCTCCTTTCTGTGATTGATGTTCTGCACGCTTCACTCCTTTGTTTGTATTACATTGAAACAGTTTTGTTTTGTGGAGAGTTGCACAGTTGAAATGATACTGGTTGCAGTGTTTATATAATATGCTATTATACAACGGAGACGTGAATAGAGAGAGACTTGTACAGATGCCGTCATTGCTTCCACACACGACTACTGATGGAAATTTGTTTGTTTTCCTTTTTTCCCTCTTTCATCTTATCATTCTTATGATTTACAGCAAGCACGTCATCATCAAACATATCATCATATCAATATTTTCATGTTGTTGTTGATGATTCTGCTGACTTGTTTGACCATGACTGATTTTGATGTGCTAGCTGATGATATCTGTCGTCTGTCGGGTGCAACAGAGCTTTTCATTTATTGTTTATATGTCGATCAAAATAAACGTAAAAATATAAATGCATTTACCTAACCGTCAACCGTGTTTACCAACTACTATACAGAATAATGATGCCGTAGAAAGATTTCCTGGTTTTTGAACAACCATGATGAGTCACTGAAATGCAATAACAGTGAATGTGGCATAGGTTCGCATAGGTATGCGTGATATTTTGGGTAGCATAGGAGCTATTACAAAAATAGAATATTTTTTTCGTTGGTTGCAGATTATTTTCGAAGTTTACAATTTTAAATCTACGTGCATCAAATGGAAGAATAGAAAGAAAATATGTATAGTATGTTTATTTATTTTTGGCACAAATTTATTTTATGCATATACCAGATTACATACATTAAGCGCCACATATCTACTACGCAGCAATGATGATAAATGCATCAAGTTTCCTGGAAGTACTCTGTCGCTTCCTTCCATTACACCCCAGGCATGGTAAAACAAACTTCCATATAATAATGCCCATTTCTCTTCCTCACTCTCATTGTTCAACCCCGCTTCTCTCTATCTCTCTTTCCTTGAAAATGAAAATCTTTTTGCTGAGCATCTTCATCAGCCAAACAGCGTAGTAGCAATGCCTATATTGGAAACGCGTTATCATTTCCTTTAATAAAAATATCTTCTTTTTCATTCACTCTCATACGACAAGAGGAACATGACGAAAATAGAGATGGAAATGAGAAAAGAGAAGAAAAAAAATCTACTGCCACCACGTAGGATGCTCCTTTGACTCCAATATAAATACTGCCTCCACACTAATATAATATTCTTCTTCCTCCTCACTTTTAGCCTGGAAGTATTCCCTTACAAAACATTTGTCTGCGTGTAATCACTGCCTTTGACATTATCAGATTCAAAGTGAGTACACAGTTCCACCTACACGACTTGCTAGGTATATAAGAGCTTTCCTCGCGAAGGTTTTTACTTTTATCCATTAACATTGTCACTAGTGAAGAATGTTATTGCCTTCCCCTCTCATATAGAAAAGCAGCCCTCCGTCAGAAAACGGAGAAAAGATATCTTGTTGCATCATCAGACACACAGACACTGAGAACATTTACCATCACCCTTTTTTTCTCAAATTACATCCTACTACTCACAATCTCTCCTTCTCTTCTACAGTTTCCGTATGCATCAAAAGAATACTGGAAAAATTAACATTTAATATAGTCTCTCCTCCGAGTAGCTCTGCACACACACACACACACAAACATCAATTACAAGATGAAGCGATAGTTATGCATGGAGAAAGTAAGATGTAGAAAATGAGAGTCTGAGTGAGGAACTGATCATTATTTTTTCTCATATTTTATGTTCCCAAGCACTTTAAAAACTCCTACATGTTTTTCTACCCCTATCATCACCATGGCCAACGTCGTCGTCCTCATTAAGCTCATGTTTGCACAAGAAAAGTGCGTAACTGAGGAAGCGAAAAAAAAGTGCAGAGAGAAAACTGAGATGTGTGGTGAGTAGTGACTATGTGATGCTGATACTGGAAAATTTTCTTTTTTTTTTCCAACAGTCTTGAGAGCAATGAGTGAATGACTTTAGATGGGAAGGCAAAAAAAGCGACAGTAAAGAAATGGAAGAAAATGAATGATGGATTGTTAAAGAGTGAAAAACCTCTGCTGGAGGAAGAGAAACGGATGTATAAAAAGGAAAAAGCACAAGAGTAAGTCAGTTTAATATACATACATATTTAGAAGCAAAAGAAAGACCAAAAAGTTGAACGCTTCCTTCCTGTCTGTGAATTCACAAGTTATGCTATTTACAGAATACATAAACATTACGGTAATATATTCACTGTGTATTGTGTATGCGAATGCAAGCTGCACGGCGACCATAAAGAGTTGTTTTTTTTTGCTTTTTTTCCCTCTCTCTCTCTCTCGCTTTTGCTTTCTAGGCATCACCCAGGGAGAGATCGATAAGCAATTAGTCAGAAAATCTTTTGGTGTTCTTCTCGTCATGTGGTATAGAGAGCAACCTGCTCCTCCTGCCTCCAGCTCTTTCTCTTTCATCACTCTTGACACAGAAGGAGGAAGGACTATGGTAATTCATCTATGAATTGTGCTTAAAACATGATAATAATATGTATAGTGCGGAAGATTGTGTAGATCATAGATATACTTTTTGCAATATGGAAAGAGGAGGGAGACGCAAGAACGCATACTAAAGTCATGTAAATGTGGTGGTGCGGGAGGTGGCTTTTCAATGCTGTGCTACTATTACTACCGGTGTTGCTGTTTCATCTTTGTCTCTACATGATCAAGTTTTGTGGTGCGTTCATGATGCGTGCCAAGATTTTAACGAAGTTTTTTCTCCTCTTTCATTCTAAAAGGCAGGAGCGAGTGAGATATATGAGACATGTTTCGTTATTGAACGGCAGAGGAGAGACAAGGTAGTTGGATAGGTGGGTAGAATACACAAAGCTCAATTAATTTATCCGGTATGGTTTTTCCTCCTAGTTTTTGTAGTGGTAACCGGTTCTCCCTCTTTCCTTTCGAGAAAATCAAAAAGATGAAAATAAAAATAAGATTGGTGATATGCATGTGCCGAGATTATGATGATGATGATCATGCAAATGATTACTTTATGTGCCAGCATATCGTTTTTAGAGGATGAAGAGCAGTGAGTAAACAAAAAACAATGGTTTATCTCGACTTCCACATGAAAGGAGTAAAATGGTATATGTATTGTATCATAATACTTTATAATAGTAGAACATCAAGTCTTGCCTGTTTAGATTGGATTTATGGTTTTTTTTTCAAATCAAGATTATTAATAATCATACACGAAATAACAGCGCTGCCACAAAGTACACCAAACCCACACGACGATAACATAAAAAAGAAAAAGAACTCTGTAGGCCACACACCGAGAGAAAGTAAGTAGTAGCAGAGGAACAGAGGAAGTGAGTGAAAAAGGGACGTGTGTGTTGCTTGTGTACTGTTTGTACGAAAAATTGTACTGGTGCATGAAAGCAGAGGATAAAAACCACATAACTATATGCATACATGTGCATACTAATGATTGGATGATTATGATATGAGGAAAGGGAAGACGAGAGAAGAGAGAAAAAAATGTAACACGCACACGTCCATGAATTTTATACTCTATTTATTTTTTACCATATTGTTTCATTCTAAAAAACATATTTATCAGAAAATCCTTTGTTTTGTCTCCGACGTTGCTTCGATAACATCATGACTAGACGATCAGCTCTAATGCAGTACCGTCATTGTGGTAGCTTCTCGTTGCGGCCAACCAAGAAAGATGAATTGAGAAGCAAAGAGGTGGTTGCTTTCTGCTTTAAAGTAAAAATGTTGATCGTCAATATGCATTTACTCTAAAACAACATGTATGTTTGCATCATCAGATTACTTTTTTTTTCTTTTTGGTGAAACAAGGCGTATGAAAATGAATGTGTGGGGAATTATTGGGATAGTGTAAGAGTTGGTGGTGCACATTATAGAAAAAGGGCGAGAGCTTGAAAAGAAGTGGGAGTATGAAGATAAATTGAATATACATGCTTACATGTCACGGTGGTGGTGGTGGTAGTGCTATAATTCATAATATCTTATAGAATATTTATGTTTCTACTAGAAGGATCTTATATATAAAGCCCTCTGCTTTCCGCGATGACTGTTGTAGGAGTAATAATGTGTCTGCTCTGTAAATTCATACACATCAACTGCGACTTTGATAGATTACAGACTTACACTTTGAAGACTTTCATTCTTTCTTTCAGCCTCGAGGAGAACTGTGACTGGGAGGAGGCAGGAGAGAAAGTGAATGAGTAAGTGTGTGTGAGAGAGCGTTCATGTATGTGTGTGTGTGGAGGAAGGAAGAAATCATGTGAAATGTTGAGAAGACTATTTTCATTGAATGAGCGAATGAATGAAGAATAAAAGTTGGTAAATTTCTCTAGTACAGGTATATATATGTATATTGAAAAGGCAGGTATTTATATACGAGCTCGCTTGACAACGACACGTTTCATTTTCTCCGGTGTGCATACACATGCATATATTTATAACTGCATAGTGGAAACTTTGGTAACAATATTGTTTTCTATTGTAAAAAATACGATAGAATATGTCGTTACTCTCGTTTCACAAAAAAAAAGTTTTCTATTATATTCAAACGCGGAGGCCATGCGGTACATGTTTTTTGGAAAGGTATTGTGTAGGTACATGTGCTATCAGTCACTATCACAGTGCAACTTTGTGTGTTTTTGCGTTTGAGAGGGAGAAAGTGAGAGGAGAATAGGAGAAGGAAAATATATGTGTTTGGGAGCGGAAGGGTTCTTTCCTGTGGCAAAATCTCGACCCCCACACAACCTAACATATGATGTTTACAATTTATTTGAATTTCCTTTTTCGCTGCTTTGTAGTGTGCTGTGTTGTAGTAGTGAATGCTTTACTCAAATCTTGCTCTTTTACTCACAATATCACTTTTCCTTTGGCATTACTATACTTATCAATTGCTCACGTGTAACAGTAATATAGTGAGTGTGTCTTTGTATCTGTGATGTAATACGAGTAACTGTTTGAAACTAAGCTGCTGGAAGAGCTACTAAACATTATATGTACTAAATATTATGGCCACATCAAATGTTACGTAAAACGGATGCATAGTAAAAGTGGATACGTATAATATTTTGATGATGATAACACAGCAAAATTGTATACTTCTTCAACGACATTATTATTTCATCCTGCTCAATTTATCGGAGAAAGTCATAAAATGCTGGGAAAACCAAACAAAAGAGTTTCATAATGTATGCATAGCATCTTCTTGCATAACTAAATGCGTATATAGGCATTACGTATGGTGAACAATAAAGAGATCTAACTTGCATCCGTTGACAATGTTGCTTTAATGCGCTTATTCAACAACATAAACATACATTGTGTAACAAGATGCTTTCCCAAAAAACCACACGATTCCTCCACTCAAATCCTTCATGCCTATCTTCCTTTCTATCCTTAAAGTTGTAGTCAAGGACTGTCCCCGAGGTTAACCATGTAATATTCAAGAGAAAAAAGAGCATGGCTTTGGTAGAAAAGCAGTTTCTACAAAATACACTGTTTGCTAATGAAAACCGTTAATTAAAGACAAGGAGATATGTTTCAAGTCAACAGCTTACGGTCACGGTTATGTAATAAACACACACGTGCCTTCAGCACACCATCACGTTGTACCGTGGAATTTTGCTGCACTAATGTCTGCAAGTTGATTGCACTTTTTCCTCCATGCAAAATGGAGCAACATTGCTGTAGATTTCCTTCAAAATAAATCCTTAAGGGTGCCCTCCAACAATGAGGAAGGATGAGACCTTTTTGTAAAAAGTTAATTCTTTGTGCTTCGTTTTACCCTTGAATGAAACACTATTCCGCTTTAGTACATGTGTCTTGGGCTACTCCACTTAAACAATGTTTATTGTTTGCAGGATGCATGCATACGGAAGTATGAACTAGGCAAATGGCAGTAGAGTTTTAAAACAGTATTAAAGCATAGGTTTAGCTTAAAACTTCATAAAGACTTGTTGTTGCTTTTCATCTTCTTCCTTGTTTTTATACTGTTTTTAGCGAATCTTCATCTTTCCCCTTTCTCTTGTTTTGTTTCAGTTTCTTGTGCTCCTTTCTGACAGCCAGGGACAATAAACATTAAATTTTAAATTTTGTGGGATTTCAAGATTTCATGGAAAATTCCTGAGGCGGTTTGAATACCTCTGGGACATTTTCTGTGTGCATTTCGACTGTCTTTTATAATCTTCTGTATTATACAGCTAGAACCACCAGACATTATACATTATCGTAGTTTTACTGCTCTCCGTTTTACTTCCTGACTCTCTCTCTCTTGTTCCCCATTACATTCTTCTCGTGCTGAAATAAAGTTTCGTTTCCATAATATGTCTGGTTGATTCATATTATTTGTTGTCCTTCCCACATATTACCTAAGAAAAACACACTTCCATTTGCTCACAACATTGGGCAGGATGATGACATGGCTTGTTTAGTTTACAGTTTTTTAAAAAGATTCAGTATATACTTTTTTGAATCTTTGTAGGGTATCAATATCGTTATTGAGAATATTTTACAGGACAGTACGGTCATCACACTTGCATAACATTGCCATTACAAGATTATATTTGTCTCTATTTGTGTGTATTAATTTAAAAAAGTTGAAAAGGAAAAGTCAATGAACTTTTTTTAAGGAATGGAATTTTTGTTTAAGAAACGAAATTCACTAGACAAAAAATTCTCACAACTTGGAATGCTTTTCAAAGATAGTGAATAGAAGTTGTCGCATAGTTCACACCATGCCACAACCACAACCCTGAGAATGTCCAATATCCTGTGCCTTCATCTCCCCCAACAACAAGCAAACAAGCAGGAATGTATTTGGCTTATCACATCTTGTCGATGTCGTTGTCCATGATTTGATAGTTCATGTAATTTCCTAAACTAATTCGTCATTAGTCGTCTTGTAGTCCATCGTCAATGCATTTTCCCTTTCCAGGTTATCCCTAAGATAATTCGCCAGGTCATTTTTTCATTCACCTTTTTCTGTTAGCTCATTACATTTTTACTCCCACGAAGTACTCATTTCTTACAAAGTTTAGAATAAAATAGGATAAAGTTGAATATGATATTTTTTAGTTTATAAATTTTCCTTTGCACACACATAGCATGAGAATGCTGGTTATTATTATTATTATTATTATTTTGCACTTTATCTTGGTTTGTAGAAGTATGTAATAATAAATAAGATGCCTTTTTGTTTTATTTTCTTGAATTCTTCAGATAAACAAAAGCTTGTTTTCCCCAGCTTTCATACTTCTGTTGTTGCTGCTGTTGTTCAGAGTGACTTCCACTCCTGGACAAACAAGCACTGTCACAATTAAATTTTTAATTAAAACTCTTGCCGCTGTCTAGCGAAGCTGAAAAGGGAAAAAACGAAACATCCTCCTCATCATCATTGTTGCTTTATATCACTCTCCTCCAAACAGCAAGAGTTGAACAGAAACCACCACGAAGAAGCTTAAAAAGTGTCAGAAAGAATGAGTGAGAATGAGTGGATGAAGAGGAATATAAAGGAATATAAAAACATAATATTCCTTTCAAGAAAATCTACTTTCTCGTAAAAAGCTTTACCAAAAGCTATAACTTTCTTCACAAAGTTTTTTTCAGTCTCTTCAAGAGTAAGAAAACAAAAACAAACAAGATGTTAGCAGAATAAAAATACATTTCACGATATATTTGGATGTTCATGCTCATTGCTCAGAGATATTTTTTGTGAGTAGGTAGGGACAACGCTTTAGCAAAACTCAAGTCACGTTCATGCAACCATTTAACTTTTCTTCAATCACCGTTGCCATCTAGATACATATTATGCTAATTCTCTGCAAATGGTGTATTGACACATGTATAAAAAATGAACTTTTGTGCTATCGAATCTCTCATTTGGTAAAGATGAAACTTACAATCAATTTTGGAACTGTGTTACAAAAATTTCACTACCGACTCGTTATCTATGAAAAGGAGCAGACATATCGCGTCAGTTAGCTGGTTATATCATCGTTTTCATTATGGTATTTTCATCATTGAAATTCACATACAAGTAGCAGTCAACTTCCTTTAGAGCAAAATGAAAGGAAAGAAATTATACAGCTTACTTTTTATTCAGCATATTTAGAGCATCCATTAGTACGTAAATAAATAGATCTGGAAAAATATAGAGGAAAAAGCTCATATAGCATAGACATGCAAATTAGCATATTTCAGCGTTTTTTTGCTATAAGGTGATATCGTTGCCGATCCAAACATCGTCTAGATAAGCGGAATAAATAAATACAGTACTAGAATAATGGATATATATAGTAGTAGTGGAGATAATGAAGCAGAACACTTTGAAAGAAAAAAAGAAACAGTTCTAGTTTAGTTTGTAATGAAATTGATGTGAGGAATATGCGAAAATGTAGGAATTTCAACAGCTGAATCAATAAGAAGAAAGAATTCATCGTTTTTATGGAAGGCTATAAACATTAACTGGAGTCAACAGCCTGAGAAAACAAGGTCGTGTGAAAGTATTTTATAATATGAATGGCTCTGAGTCTGTGCCATGGTGCTAGTTTCTACGAGTCGGCTACATTATAACTTAGTCATGCTCGTATGTATGCAGTACTTTTTGAAAAAGTACTACAATTTTAAAGCTTCAAAATTCGACATATAACTTTATCTTCATTCAGAAGAAGATTGGATATTTGAGTTCAATACCTGCATTTAATTGAGGTGAATGAAAGTCTTTTCATATTACTTGGAAATAAAATTGGGAACTTTCATAAGTAGTATATTTGTTTGACTCAGGTAAGAAAAAAGCTGTATGCAATCAATTCACATTGCTTTTCCGCCTTTGATAACTCAAAACTTCAAGGACTCTTAAGAAGAAAACTGGAACATGGAATTGGAACCAACTCCTGTCCCTAGCTGTTCCTTTTTGATTGCATACATTCTTTACTTCTAAAGCATATGGGCAATGGGTCAACCTTCTGTTCACAAAAATGAGAGAGTAATTAATGAATCAGATGGATTCATTGCGCTCTGTTAGGAGAGTGCATATTATACAAAAACGAGCTTTCCCAAAGTAATAATACTTGAAATAGCGTAGTTGATAGTAGAAATTGCGTAAACTTCATCAAACGCAATATTTATTAAAGTTGGGTGAATAGGTTATCTTGCTGATACTGCATGAACTTGTATGAACAATGAATATTCCACTTTACGCTCGTTTTACTATTTATATTCTATAAAATAAAGCTAAAAGGTTGAAGAATGAATTGAAGGCATTAAAGCTGACATTCATATTACATGTCGAAGATGTACGCAGCATATAAAATGAAGTAATCAATTCACTCTCTCGTCCTCAGTCGTGACTAATTGCTAGTTAGTCAGTTTTTAAGAGTTCGGCATGCACAAAGACGATAAACGAAGCTAGGTCACTTTTCTTCTGCTAGCCTACGATAATATTTAATTGAAGATGAAGTGGATGTATTGTCTCTTCCCCGAACAATCGACTGACTGACTACAACTATCATCTTCATATAGACAATAACGAGTCAAGTGGAAAGGAAGGGGCTCTTAAGCAAGAACATTTTTGTTTAGAATTGTTATGCATATTTTGTATTTTTCAGGAAGCAAAAAGAAACGGGTCGACGGGTTGAGGCTTTAGTTTGAAAAGTTGAAAAACATGAAACGAGACATGAGAGTGGCAGGAATAGTGATGATGATGTTAGTTATTTGATGAAGATGTTAATGGGAATGGAATGAGTATCGGGAGTCATTCTGAAAACATCATCTTCCATTCTGGTGTGATGGTGATGATGATGACTGAGGAAAGAGTAAAATATAGTGAGTTTCTATAAGCTCATGGTTCCATTTGTTAAAGATTGATTCGCTTTACTATTACTGGCTAAAGAATTACGATGTCTCGCGTGCTCATCACCCTATAGAAAATTTCTTATACGTTACCTATAGTAAAAAATGTACCCGCACCTAACGAACGCGTTTTTCCTGTTTTTTTTTTGTTACTTACGATATTTTGATTTAACATGAAATATGAGACTAAAAACTGTCTCAAAAACATTCTCCAACCCTGTAAATCTTAAATATTGAGACATGTAAGTATATTGCGGTAAGAATGCTCAAGGCCAAATGTTGTATTGACATAAGCTTGTTTTATTAGTATCTCAAATAGTATCAGTATCAAATAGAACTTATTTACTTGTTTTAAAAATATTTTGAATGCTGTATGTTATTCCAGAAAGAACTCAGTTTGTATATAAAGTCAACGAAAACGCATAAATAAATGTGTTATTATTGTCATCAAAAATATAATAATATTTTAGAGTAGACAAAAAAGCAGAATAAAATAGTGAAAGCGAAAAAAGTTTGAAAGAAGCAGAAAAAAAGTTGAAGATGACTGAGGTTTCCCTCAAGAGCTGAATGTCATTTGCATCAAAATAATTAAGAACTCTACGCTCCAATTATTAAATTCATTTTGAAGGGTAGAAAAGGAGAGCATCAGCTGCACCAAGGGAGAAAAGAGAGGAGAAAGAAATTAAGCTGAAACTGGAAAAAGAAGTATAAAAAGTTTTTCTCTATTTCTCAGTTTTTCTTTTTTAAAGTAGGGAATAATATAATAATAATAATGTAAAAGAGAGACTATGCCAGTTTGGTTACGCAAGTTGCACAACTTGGTGTGGATCCACAATTGAAGATGTATACTTCACTGACACTTTTTTTATATTTGTTATATACTTTCATAACAGCTAAACAAATCATATAGGCAACTACGTTTTCTGCTGCGATATTCACCCAGTCAGTGAAACATCTGGTTTCTTGAATTACTGCATTTTGAATAAACATAAGCATCTTCTGATGATTCTTCCTTGGAGAGATGGTTGTTGCCATAACCTCATTTTCTACTGTCTATTTTCCACCCAACAATTTCTATCGTCATCATCAGGAGAAAAAGAAATTGAAGAAGTCTGTGTTTTTCTTCCACTCTTTTTTTTTTTAAAAAAAAAAAAGGTTTCCCATCAACCAGCAACCATGATAAGTAACTTTACACAAAACGCAAAACTTGGAGTGTGGAACAAGCAGCTCAACTATCCCTGCTAACTAATAATAATAGTGAAAGCCAAAACAACCTCTACTCTACTTCTTTCTCCTCTTGAGTGCGTCCTCCTTACTTTTGTACCCTGTAAAATAGGTAGTTGTAGTGGTGGTGGCAGAACCGTTTTCTTTCTCTTATTTGTAGTTTGAATACACGCATACCCCATAGTCAAGGGAAAGTGTATAAAAACAAGGTTAAAAAATATTCCCTTATTCCCACACTAAAGTTTTTTCTCCTCTTTTCTCCACTAGTTTTCCAGTTAAAAAGTCAGTGACGAATGACTCCTCATTTTCTACGATGTCTTACTCCCTTTCTCCATCCTGTTTCACTAGTCGTCTTCCTCTTCTTCTTCCAACTCTTTTCTTTCCCTTTCTCTCTCTCTCAACTCAAAGCACTGAACCATACATATTAGCAATGAAAAGAAGTAGTTTTTTAAACCCATTTCTTCACTTTTTTTTGCTATGTACCATTCATTTTTGATTGGTCTTGTGTACTTGCTCACAACTTGGTCACATTATACATGGTATATATACATAGATATATTGTTTAACTTATTACGCCAACCAGATTATTATATATTAGTCATTTGTAGATATGCCACGATATGAAATATAAGCAATTTGAAGTGTGCTCGTTTTACACAACGTGGAAAACACTCGTCACTATCTACTTTTTTGGAAGTCATCTTCGTGTAAGTTAGGTAAGCATGTTCTTTTCTCATGGAACTGAGGTAAGAAATAAGGCATGTCGTTTATCATCGATGTTTCTAAACCTATTTGTACATCAAGAATTTTCTCCTCTCAAACCTGAATAACATGCCCAAGCAATTTTAAAGATTACTTTCTCATACAAAACAATCGTTTCTTTCCATCCGGGAGAAACCATTGCTGGTCGTTTGAGGCTGTATGGCCAGAAGTCATTCCGAAAACGATGAGACGCTAGAGTACATTATGCATTTTAGATAGGATATATGTGCACAACGTACCCACAATCTTTGAGTATTAGTACAGCAAATAGTGGAAATTATTCATGTCAAGAGTTCATATATGTTCACTGTATGTCTGTATTATATTGCTATAGCAACAGCACAAAAAGCCAATTTCGCAACTTAATGAGCTAGCAGCACACCAAATCTGACTTTAGTGACAAAAATACAGTTGGTAAAGCCAGTATCGTTGGACTCAACGGTATTCATACTATCATCGATGACTCGATCCTTTTCTACATTGTGTTAGTTCCGTTTAGTTTTATTATGTATACGGCAGTTGTGGTTGCGAAACTACTACTAGTGGTGAACCATGATTCTCTCTCTATAAGAGGACAAAACGATGCTCCTTTTCCGCAAGATATTACTTCAAGTCACTTGGAGCACTTTCTTTTTTCATGCTAGCGAAGCAGGTTACCTTATCTGGTATCCATACTCCACTCAACCCACATGGACATGTACGAAGAGCAATGAGCGGTGCGTAAGTGTGCTACGGGACCCATGCTATTATTTACCTTCCTTATAATTTTCTTTTATTTGAGGTAAGAGTACGAAGGGTACTTTGAGTACATATAGGGGTTCTATTCATCTATGCACTTGCGATGCGTTATACAACCAAGATACTTCAATAATAAAAAAAACCTTGTGTATATTTTCTTTGACCCCTTTATAGTGGCCGACAGTATTAGACTCTCACGAAGCGTATAACGTCGAAGGATCTCAGTCTTACTGCACGACACAATAACTTGGACGCTCTCTTTGAATTTTTTGCTTGGGTTTTTACTTCTATCTTTTTACTCATTCACCTTGCTTGGTATGCATATGGTTATTGCTTCAGGAGAAGAAAAAAAGACGAAAGAGTGGACGACGTAGAACGAAGGCCTAGTTTTTCACGGTAATTTTTAAACAGCCGTTTATTTAAATCACTCCCAGCCCTCCCCTTAACTTTGAGATCATTGACTCGATTCCACTCGTTAAATCTCCAGAAAATTCCTTGCATAATAATAACAGAGAAGATGCTCACATGGATGTAGGCTGAAAGACAGCACTAGTGCATGTATGTAGTATATGTATCATATATGAAAAATGCGTTTGCTCCTATTTTTCTACACAATACACTGATTTTTTCTGCTCATTTTTATCTTGGTTTGTCCATTAAAAATTAAAAGGAATGAATGGAAAGTTCTATATAAGGGTCATCAGTGCCTTCCTCTTGCAAATGTCCAAAGAAAATTTACAAAAGAAAAATTCCTCGTTTTACATAAACAGCGAGAGAGAAATCTAGATGAAAAAAGTTTGGTTTGAGGGGAAAGTAATAAATAGACGTATAGACTTATAGAATGCAGACTGAATGGAAGGCATTTGCAAATGAAATTTGCCCTTTTTATATTTATTATTACGAAAACTGGCGATCATTATTAAACAAATGGGGTTTCTAGCAGTTCGCTCTAAATGGTCTCCATGTGGTTTTACTCTCTCCATCTTTAAACAATGGCTGTATAAGACGGAAGAAAAAAGACAATTGTCGTTTAAAAGTTCATACAACGTCAGGTATTTGCAAGTAAACGGCTCTTTTGAGCAGAGATCACCTGAATAATTTTAAGGAAATTTTACATTATTCTCAATGCCTTAGGAGACTGGGGACTTCTGAAGTCAGTTATTTGACTGCAAAGTTTATCGATACTTGCTTAATAAAGAGCTGTTCTAGTTAATTATATGGGCACTTTGTTTGGCTGATGGTAACATTAAAATCCCCCAAAAATAATAACAGTTACTTAGACTTTACGTTCGATGCACGGATACACAATGCAGTCATCATAATGTAAAATTTGAAAGATTCAGTTTCAAGCCATGCATTTGTTAATCTAAGTATTGTCTTGTGCACAATTCGCCCCCTTGATGATTCAATGTAATACAAAATGCTAATATTTGTACATAATTCTTGTAATCAAGCATGTTATGGTATCAAACAAACCATCCTCGAAATGAAGATTGTCATATGTTTCCAAGTGCAAGGGACAAAAAAAACATGTTTTTTAGAGATGAATAAATTTAGTTGAGGTGGATGAATATAAAAACCATGAAAAAAAAAGTACATGAACAAAATTTCAATTTTACTAACTGTGAGAAAAAGGGAGGAATTGAACTTGAGCATTATGCCTAATTCCACTTCTGGCTGTTACCTTATCACCACTCGACTCCAACAAAATGTTAAGCACAGTCAGAGGCACAACAATGCCAGATTAGGGAATGTGTAGTCTTTTGTATAGTTTAGTATGCAAGTATGTGAGTGAATGGATAACTTGTAGGTATATGTGTTTTAGCAGTTGAGGTGCTAGTGGTGGCGTCGGCGGGGGTAGATGTATGCGCCAAGAGTGATTTATGTATCGGAAATAGAAAAGGAAGATGAGTCTTTTTCTCGGTTCCCTCACTTTCCCTCCATTCAAGCCTGTTTCCTCTTCTTGTTCTTCTTGCTCCTCTCTCGTCTCATATTTTTTTAGTTCTTGTGTGCAAAAAGATATGAGAACATATATTTTACTTTTACAATGGAAACGAAGGAGAGGAAAAGGGAGATGGCGAAGAAAATTTTGTAGTTGTGTGATATAGGTTGTTGGTGCATTCTTCTTGTTCTTCTTTTTTCCTCATTCCTGTTTCCTGGTTCTAGTGGGCCACAACAGATATCTCCTTTCGTTCTCTCCTATTCTATTCTTCCTTTTTTTATTTTATTATAATATAAATTTGCATCGTGTTCCGGTTGATTGTTTCCAAGTCACATCAGTAGACACATTCACACACACACTCTGGTCGTTCAAGGAGAATTTTTATTTTCAAAGTGGAGCGAGAGACAGAGTGAGTCATTGTGAGTCATGTTGAAAGAGAGAGGGATAGAGCAGCTGGCACGAAGATAAAGCAATTTACAGCAACTACTTCTTCATCTTCAAAATACAACAACAGCAACAACAAAAACTGTTTTCTTCCATCTTCCTTTTTTTTTCTCTCACTTTTGAATTGAGTTTATTTGCTACTGCTGTTGCGATATGTTTGAAGTTGAAAGAAAGAAAAGCCGGGAGATAGGGAAAGGAACACATATTTTATTTGGATTGGGTTCTAGTAGAAAATTACATTGTAAAATGGGGTGAAAAGAAACCAATTTCGAAAATTAAGGTGCGCTCACATGGAAATAGCTATTGTAGATATAAATAAAAAATAGTTCATAGACAAATACATGAACGCGTATATATTTGATAGATAGATACTTCTGAGATGAGGAAATTCGAATTATATGCTACCACGATGTTCCTACTTTCCATCTCGGTTGAAATGGAAGGATCTATTAAATCATTTATCGTTTTCTTCCTTTCCAAAAAATGAAAAAAAATGCTGGCATGTGAATAGTTTTTTTTTCACTGCCGTTTTCAAACTTGTCTTTATGTTCACGGCTCGAAATAAAAAATGGCTAATCGAGACAGATGAATTTATTTGTGAGAAAAAAATTGCAATTAAAGTGTCGCATCTGGTAAATTCCTCAATTTCTTTTTGTGCGAAAATTGCTTGGACAGCTAAACACAAACAGTCAAGTACTTTTCATAAGCAGAAGCATTACGTAGGTAGTATGTGTAGATGATACGCATGTCTCAAAAATGTAATTGCCTTACTCAATTTTTCTCCATCTTTCAGAGAATTACGCTGATGCTCCCTCAGAACTTGTTTTAGAGAGCTAACCAATTGGACAGAATGCTTAAGCGTGATTGCTAAAAGATAATAATAATTTCACCTGTCCTTCACCTCATCTTACCATCTAAAACTCATGTCTTTTCTCTGTAAGTCCCTAGTAAATGGATTGTTTCAGAATATCTTGCTCGTTTTAATACTTTCTCCAGCACAACTTGTGCCTAGTTTGCTGCACTCCACATTCTACTTAAATCATGCCATTTTTTCACTGATACAGAACAAAGTTGCTTCCTTCTCTGTGTATATGTCAGCGATGCAGAGAAAACGCAAACAAAGCATGATAGTTTTCCTCCGGTTTTTGCCAAGTATACAATCTCATCGTTTACTACTTGGCATGTGTTGTTGCCTTGCTTTTTTTCAATTTACCAGTACCACCCGCCATACCAGCATCACCGTTCCTATCGAGAACTAACTTGCAAGTACATTCAAAAACCTGCGTTTGCTATAAGAGGATTCAAGATGTCAAAAAAGAAAGGAAGCATCTAAGCAAGTCAGCAAAAAATGAAGTTATGCTTCCTTCTTTTCCTAAAGAGGAACACTGCTTTCACTTTTCACCTTACAACCCGTTCCCTTTCCTTCCATCAGTCTTTTATTTCTTCCGCAGATACGATTTTTTTTATTTTTCTCGTTTCCAGGCTGCTCTACCCGAATAATATTTCTTTTACCTTGCAATATTATGTATGTATTTGAAAAACAGAAGGGGTGAAATGAGTGTGACTGTGTATAGCGGTAGGTGTGTGCACTCTGAGAATGATGTAGTAGCAAAAAATGATAATAGTAATGCCAGAAGAAAATAATAATAGGAGGAAAAGGAACGAAAAGGAAAAAAACACAAAGTAAGCAGGATACCGAACGGTAAGGAGGAAGATAAAAAATTGAGAGAAGAAAATAGCTACAGGAAATTATCATCATCATTCCTTCTCTTCGTTTGGCTCTTCTTCTTCCACTTCTTGTTCGGTTTTTTGGTCCTGTCCGAGAGTGAACTCAAGTAGAATGGCATGTTCCATTACCATCATCATTAGCTCACACCTTTCATATTATTCTCTTCTGATATGGTTGTTACCTTTCCTCCTCTCTCTTCAATGTATTATTATTACTGGTAGTAGTCCTACAACCTACAACTTCTAGTGTAGGCTGCATCACGCCTGCTATTATTATTAGTGGAGCTAATGTTATGAGAAAACTTTTTTTCAATAGCGTTGTGCAATAGTAATAATAATAATAATGATGATGATGACGATGATCGTAATAATAATAGTAATAATGTTAGTTGTATGTGTGGGGCCTTTATACTTCAAATACACACGATGAACAAATGAATGCGCGTAAAATGACTTGGGGTCATGAAATGCTTTAGCCACGGTTAGGCCGTCTGCTTTATTGCATCTCAGGTTTTTTTTGTAGAAAAGAGACTAACTGCACAATTGTGCGCACTCACTTGAATGGTGTGGTATTCACTTATCTGCTTGGAGTAGAAAGTGCAAGTTTTTACCGTGCTCCATTAACTCCATGTTTTGTACTTAATTCTTTTGGATTCAATTTCGCGAGGAAAATGGAAACTTGTGGTGTAATATGATTGCTGGTATACTAATGTGATAAAGGAAAAGAGAAAGCAATGCAATGAGGATCTTTAGAGAAACATCAAATACATCACATATAAGACCGTAGTAGTAATGGAAGCTATTTGACGATGAGTTTGAAAAGGGTGGGGCTACCTGAGAAAAAGATCCCTCCACTCGTAGTCTCCTGCTGATCCTCGTGACTCCCATTTATCAAAAATTTTACAATAAAACAAAAAGAATTTATCGATATGTTTGCAGTGGAAACGAGAAAAGTATAAAGCGGATGAATGCAAGCATTTTACTCATTTGCCTTCGATGTTGCATACCTACCTGAGGAAGGAACCGATGGGAAACGTTCATCTCTTTCTTTCTTGAAAGTGAAAGCCGCACTCACACGCACAAAAAAAGAACATATATTTCCCCCAAAACAGTCAAAATGACATTATATTTTCTTCTGCAATTTTACTACGGCAATTTTAAAATCTACGGCTTGAACCAAAATGAAAAAGACGCATGCAAGCGACTTGAACGTTGTTCATTGTCTTGTTTGTCCCTTTATGTTCTCTCATTCGGTATTCACCTTTTTTTATATTTCATTCCTATTATCATTATACCCGTTTTGGAATAAGAATGGGATCATCATCTTCCAAGTAGACAAGAAGTGTAAGATGTTAAGGTAGACCTGAATATTTTCCTTTCGTTGTTCTTACTCTCCAGATCATTCTCTCTCTCCGCCGCTCCTTTCCTCAATACCTGCACATTTCATACGCACACACACAATGCTTCATAAAGTAAGCAGTTAATGGAGAAAATGTGGAAATTTTATTGTCCAAGAGAGGTTCTATTCCTGCAGGCAGATTTATATGCTTTAATGATGGCATCTCACTATTCTCTTTTTTCTCTTCCTGCAGCAGCATAGCATTCTCTTTCTCTGTCTCCTACGTCCTTGCCATATTACATTATTATTATCATCATTATCATTATTACAGAAGTTGCGTATTTTCTCTCTACCTACATATTAAACAACTTGCGTACTTTCTACTACTACTACAACTACTACTACTACCACTAGATATACAACGTCCGTAATGTACTTTAAGCAAAGTGAATAGCTTCTAGCTACCGTTTGATCGTCGTGAAGAGAAAGCTATGATCACTATGCTTACAACCATGTTTCTGGCATGGCATACCAGACTCACGCCTGGAGAAGAATAGGAGAAAAAAAATAAGTCAGAAATTACCATGACTAAAAGAATATTCTTCTCTCTTTTGTTTTAAATGTCTCTGGAATTTTGTGGGAGAATATACAGTGGGTAGAAGTGCATGTTGTTGAGGTAATAGCCTTTTTCCTCGTTTTTATATACATGTTCAATCCAAAAAAGTGAAAATATGCTCCATTTGATTATGTTCTTCTGATGCAGGATTTTTATTGCATATTATTATTATGCTCATGGCCGTCTTGTCGTTCTGCTTCTCATCATTATTATTTTTACTGTGCACTCGCTCTTCTCTTCACTACCGCTGCACGCATTTTTCTTCTTTGTCGGTAGCGTAAAACACTTGAATTACAAGGTTACAATGAAGAAAACCTTGCAGTGTGGAATTTGTGCAGTTGCACGATGTAAGAAATAAAGTTGAAGTTGGCATTGGATGAGGTGGCGTAGGGTATTGCCCCAAGTTAATAATAGGACAGCGCAACGGCGACGAGGAGTAGAGTAGCACAAATAATATGATAATACCCTCAGAACCAACACCGCTATATAACTTCCTTAAAATACATGCCTCCATTAGTGACCACATTTTATTATTCTTGGTGAACTTGACCATACTCTCTTCTTCCAAAGTAGAAGGGCAGGGGGACAACGGCAAACATTTTTTCCATAATACTATCAGCTTTGCGATGATAATAGCAATATTGTCATAAAACTGCATATTATGTGTGGCGAGCAAAATGGTATGCATTTTGTGTAGATACTACACAAGTATGTGTATCCTATGAAAAGAATGTTTCTATCTATTTGAAATGGGATGGTGGTGAATAAGGCGATGAATTTTATGAGCTTCCGGGTCGAGGGTGAGTTTTGCTCTCTCCATTTCTCTCTCTCATAGATACTAAATTATAGTGCCTTGACTCTTGTGTGTGTGGTGGTGGTGTTGTGATGATGATGGTATTGAGTCAACGTCAACTGCAGCTTTTTCCTCACATATATATTATTATTATTTTTTGTCATCATACCATGAAATTCTAAGGATTTTCCAGGAACGAAGAAAGAAGAAAAAGGCCATCATCTCTGAGAGCAGCACCCATTTTTGCAGTATTTCCCCTTCGAAATGATAATGTGTAGGATGGAGCAGTGTCGACGTCTTTCTTAAGTCGAGTTATAAGTTTATAACTTCTGATGAGAGTGAGTGAACACTGAACACAAAAAAGAATCTGGATTTTTCACGGTTATTCTTCTTCCTTTTTATTGTTGCTTTAGGAGAAAAAAAAAAGTTATGATGGAAAAAAAGGAAAGGACATCATGCATAACCTGAAGTTTCCTTCCTAGGCAGAAAGTAAAGCAAATAGTAGCAATAATCAGAAAAGTGTGGGAGTAGTAGTATAGCTGTGTGTAGTGGCAATAGTTATTGGACAGGGGAAGCACACTACTCTTCATCATCATTTTCATCATCGTGTGTCACAGACTTGTAAACTTTCTCTCCCTCGGATTTTATTCACGGTAAACGTATCATCATCAGAAGAAATGGCATTCAATGGGACCACACAACTGACGAACTGACTGAGTGGGTGAACTTCCTGAACTGATCATCGACATGATGATGCCTGATATATAAAAGTATTATACAATGAATCAGAAATCAGGAGTCCTGCACCAAAAGCTCTTTCTCGACTCTGAGACATATTTGGAATGATGATGGTGTTGCCAAAGGAAAATTCCCTTTTTACTGATTTCAATGAGCATCATCGCTCAATGATACATGTTACATGCAATAATAGAGAAATGGAGGGAAGAAAGCACAGGATCCTCCTTCCGTTTCTCTTCCATTTCAGATTGTGTAGAGGTGGAGGTACGTGCACGGAGCACTAGAGAAAGATATTATTATTATGAAGGAATATTATTCCATTATTATAACTCCTGCCATTATTATTACCAGAACGATGATTCTTTTCTTCCTCCACCGATGATGGCAGTAATATTTTGAATTCAGGGGCAGACACATAGTCATTCATTCATTCGGTCACATCATCACATTTCCCCCTGGTTTCTCTCCTCTTTGCTTCATTCTTCCTCACACAGACACACAGGCAAGCATAAAAGTCTCATCCTCCCCTCGCGTCTCCCATTCCAGTTTTTCAATAGAGCCATTATAGATACAAACACATGCTATAAATACTTGTCTTCGTATATAATATGGAATAACAGCAAAGATAGTTAAAAACTAGCACGTACGTGAAGACAAGAGGGAAGGAAGACCAGAAACGTAGACCAGGGCATATATAGACAGACCATCATTTGTACGACTTTCGTATTCCGAGGACGACGGATGTAGGGATAATGTTATCGCAATAAATATATTGTCAACTTTATTTCTACACAGATCATTGAATTGAAAAAAGGGTTTTATGTGTTTCAGATGTCTTCTTGCATGTGTGCATGTGGTGTGGTCGGTAACTGGAACGGTGATGATAGTATCATCATATATGATGGTGACATTATTTTGTGGACACATACAAATATGATATGCGGCTATTTTGAGATAGCCCGATAATACATTCAAAAAGAAAGGGGGACACATGCCATTGGTCTACTTTCCAATTGTCATCGTCCATAAAAGCAGCGACGGAATAATAAAGATATCATTATTTGTCAGAGAGAAGATAAGAGAAAATGAATAGTTTTGTTGTGCTTGTTGGATTGAATGTCGCTGGATACGGTGGGAAAAGGGTTAGTTTGTTTGTAGCGTTGGTCGCATGCAATTGTCTATTATTACGCTTTATACAATTAGAATCGTTTATTGTTTCTGGCTTACAATTATGAGGTTGATGATACGATGTTTACTGTCGAGTTCCGTTTTGTGAAAGGAGAACAAAGTCGATAAAATTAACTAGACAAAATGCAAGTTGCACAATGGAAGGAGATCTAAAAGATCATTAAGTGTGTGTCCTATCCTATTTGCGCTTATCCTCTGCCCATTTTAGAAATAGCTATACACAATTTGGACAGAATTACCAGGCCACTGAAAAAAATGCTCGTGCGCAATCGCTTTTCCTATTATCCATACAAACGCAGAGCTTTGGGAAGAAATCTAAAGTTTTCTGTTTTGGTAAAGTTAAAAGTGGCACAAAATTTTCGTATTCAAACACGCGCCTGATATATATCGAATGCCCTTGAAAAGTTAAATAAAATAAACAATCACAAACTGCTACGATCGGATAAAGAGATTGAGTTTCTCCAGGGATGAAAAAAGCCACACGTTCAAAAAAGTTTGTTTCATGCCCTTGTCGATTTTATTTATTTTCCTCTTCACTTCACTTTGATTCCAGCATAAAAAGGGGAAACGTACATAGATGGAAAAAAGTGTAATCTGTGTTACCAACGCTGCACACACTGGAATCTCCACATGGGACATTATTTTAAAGCCTTTTTGTCTACGTGTGTAAGAGAGTGTATGTGTGTGCGTGCGAATCTATATATACCAAGTAATAATAATATGCGAATGTGTGTGTCTGGGTGCGACTAGAATGTGATCGGTTTTTTCTCTTCACTTGCTGGTCACTAGTCACCACTACTTCCACGGCTGTTCAAACCACGAAAGCATCCTGTACTTTTATGCTGTGCCCACAATGTCCGACTATTTTATGATGACGCTGGTCTGTTCTCTGAGCTTAGAGAGAGAGTGTGTGTGTACTGGTCATACGGAGAACCAACCATGCATACAGATATTAGGCTTCTGACGCATTAATATTCAACTGGTATGATGTCTTGTGATATCTTTGGATATTATCTGGACACCATAGTCTATAAATGCATCTATGTTTCCTTTTTCTTTGGCAATAACTTGCGTAAACTTTTCAATTGGCATGGCTCCCCATTCTGTGGACGCACACATAGAACTGGCAGTACATTGAAAGCAAAAGAAAATATCACCATCTATAAATAAGCATATTATAAGGTTGTAAGAGTCTCTCTTTCTTTTTTTAAAAAAAAGTTTCTGCTTGCCGACCGAAAATCTATTTGATTTAGTCTTCATAAATCAGGATCCACGTGGTTGGAATGTTTATGTAAGAAAGCGGACATGGGAGAAATTGAGAAGAAGAAGAAGAAGAAAAGTGTTTGGTCTGACTTTTTGTATGTATGTGTGTGTTGTGTGAGTATGTGTTAAGGAAGCTAAATTTCCGTAAAAGACGTGTGACTCAGTGTGAGATGTATAGGTACATAGTAGTGGAGTGTAGATAAAAAGTGAGCTGATTGAAAGTTAGTTGAAAAGAGCATACCTATAAATCTTATAGAATGTGTATTGCTCCTGCTACATTTTACGCTGCATTTTTTTTGTAAAAAGTTTCAACTGTGTTCATGTAGCCTAGTACAAGCGGAATAATAAAATACAGAACAGTTAATAATACACAGTTTCTAAAGATCAGCAGTAATATCTTAATATTGCTGCATTGTACTGTATACATGTAGACTCACTTGAATGGAATATCTTTTCAATGTAGAATACCTTGCAGTCTTTTTTATTCAGCATTTAAAATGAAATCCAAGGTTTAAGTTACTCCTTCGTTTGCTAACGCTTGTATTTGAAGTTGTAGCTTTTCAAAAAGTCTGCAGTAAAACTTTCCTCTAAAAAAGTTTCATTGACAGGGAAACTTGAATGTAATGGCAGCAACAGCAAAAACGGTAATTTTAGGAAATGTAAAAGGAAGAAAGACGCATATAAATATTACCCGTAAAAGATATTTTCTGGAGAGGTGGAAAAATAGTAAATTTCGTTGGTGATATTGAGAAACAGTGTAAAATGCTCATAAATACTGTACACATGCATGATACAGAGAGCACTGAGAAGTTGTTACCCTTTCATTTTTTTTCTCAGAAAGAACAACTTCAGGTTTTACAATTTCAATGAGTCAGTACAGTTTTAACTCCATTTTCTCAAAAACTCACTCATTTCACTGGTTCCCCCTTTTTCATTGCAGTCATTTACCTTTTCGGAATAAAATGCAGACTGACGATGAGTGTAATTTCCGTCTTATATTTTTCAATATCGGATCATTTCATGTGCATGCTCATGAGTTGTTAATGTGGCATGGTGGTGACGATGGACGTATGGATATTTATCCGCCCATTACGTATATTAGCTATACCACAAGTAAAATAATAACAAAAAAGCCGTGTGCATCTACACATGTGCAAATGCCCATTTCAAGAAAGCTTAGTAGCTCATTCCAAGTCACGATCATTATCATTATCAGTAGTACAAGCGGCGTTGTCGTTGTTGCCGTCACAAGAAGACTTTCCTTTGATCAGCACCATTACCACGATCGTCACCACCAGCAAGGAGAAACCTCACACAGCGGGTCTAATAAATTCAAGTGGAGAGACGCAGAAGAACTCCTTGTGACTTTTTATCTAGGAACTGCACTTGATAGTCGGAAACACCACAAGAACATGTCTTAGAAAAGTATATAATATCTTGTTCCGCCATATATACTCCCTCTCTCCTTTTCTCTCACTTGCTGCCGCTGGACTCCTTGAAAATACCACGCTCATTACACTTGCTACTCAAAACGGCGAAAAAAGAGGAGACCGACGACGACGACCACTAGCACGATCATTCTCGTTAATACTTCAATTCATACTTTTTTCTTGGCTTAACATGTCCTCCACTTCTCCTTCTTCCAGTCAAACATAAAAAGAAAGTCAGTTATTTTCCTCCATACATCTTCTTCCACGTTCTGCTGGCATGACCATGTATGCCTTCTAACACAAAAGAAGCCAGAAAAATATATTAAAGCGGAGCGACCATTGGCCATCAAGCTGATATTGTCAAGAGTCGTAAATTGCTTGCAACTCCTTTGAACTCTCTCGACTCTCTCTCTCTTCCTCATTCTCTCTGCTTGAAAGAGAGAACGAAAGCGAAAAAAAATTATAGACGCACTTAAATATTTTTTCCTATTAGATGTATAATAATAGTAATGGCTCTGTGGTACACGGAAGAATAAGTAGCGTGCGTGTAAACGTCCCATAGTAGTTTTTCCATAGTGGTGAATGGACTATTTTAAGTGTGGTGACAGGACATTGCACTGAACAAAGACGTTATATGGTGAGATCATTTTATTCTCTGAGAAGATGTTTGCGTCTTGAGATGATGTTGTCGAAAGTACACGTTTGCTTACTTAAACGCATGATGTATGTGTATGTGTTAGAGGAGATGAGAAAGTGGTGGAGAATGTATGTCTGGAAGAGAAAGCAGTGGCATGTCCATTTTGCTTAGACGGTACTGTGTGTCCTCCTCATCATCACCAACAACAACCTTATCATCATCATTGTATGGGCTATATTGCTTTTATTTCCCGTAAAATGTGTGATTATAAAGAAGGGCGGGAGAGGAGGCGGAGAAGGGAAAATATAAATGGTTATGGCAGTGGTGAATGAAAGCGTGCTAAAAGTGTGATGATGACATTAATATTAGTTGAAATGATGGAGCGGTTCAAGCACTCTCCATGACTGTTTCTTTTCTGCGTCAACGACACATCATCAACATGGTCGTCAGTATCTTGGTTCGTTTCATCATCACAAAAAAACTGTTGATGTTGTTTTCGTAAAGTATCTCTATCCCAACAACGTTGTCGTCATAATTTTGAAGCGGGATTAAATCAGACGAATCGCGAAAAATGTGAGATGTGCTCATCTTTTCTGTGAAACATGCTACGGCATTTGACGTCATCATATTATTTTATGCGTGTTATGCGTTTAAGCTTCATCTAGGCTAAAATAATATCACGGGATTTTCATAAAACTACTTGGTCTTCATAACAACTTTATCATCATCAAATGTTGACGATAATCTTATGATAATTTTACCATAAACATGGTTAGCATTAATAACTCTACTAGCAAAAAAAACTCATAGCATGTTCACATGTTCACTGCAGTATTTCAAGTCAACTTCATGTAAAGAATTCTATGGAGTAAAAATGAATATATTTTAAGTAGTGCTTTTTTGTCTCTTGTAGCAGTATTCAAATTCGTTTTACGGCATAAAATGTAGAACGATTTGTGATTTTCGGGTTTTAAAGGAAAATAAACTGTCACAAACATTGAGATGAACAAAATGATTTCATATGTTTACTTTTGAGCTAAAGGACATGGCTATTTTCTACAGCAATAAGATAACTTCACAACAACCACTGCTCATAGAATGCATCCAATCTTGTCCAAATGAAATACTTTATCGTTGCTCTTAACTAAAGAGCTAGGTCACAAGTTATAAGTCAAGGCAAAATGCTCTTTTAGGATTATCATCCTACTCATACACTCGTATGTTTTCCCTCGTTGCTCCTCTATAAAGTGCTAATTCATAAATAAACCGTCGTGTTCGTGTTCCGCAGAAAATGACAGAGAGCAAGACAGAGATAATATGATACAATGTAGTTTACGGCCTTATTATTGTTGCTATCATTATTATACAGCATGTTATTTTTTACACTAACCAACCATTTGACATGCTATACCTTCTGCGTGGTTTGGCGATGATGATAAAAACTATTCTTGAAAAAGGAAAGGAGTCCTTGGGGAGATTGAGAAGTATCATCTTGAACTTATCCCATAATGTGACTCGTTATCATTACCCCTCCTCCTACGCAAAGCAAAGTGGAAGCTTTATAATGATAATAATAACCTGAAAATTAAAAGAAAACTGGCGAGGGAAATTAAATGAAAATATCCGTCCACCCTATCTCCTTCTCAGCAGGTATACATGTACCAGTTTAATTGGAGGGAGAAGGTAAACCGGACTCCAGTCACGAAGACCAGCTATATTTAACCATTTAATCCTGTTACTTGCGATTTTTTCCTTCTTCTTAGTTTTTATTAAGCAATTACTATAATGTCCTTACAAACTGTGTGACATTGCTCGTTGCACTCGGAAAGCTATTTCAGCAGGATGATTAGGACACTGGGAAGCGGAGAGATGGTGATGAAAGCACTCTTGGCAAGAACAAATGCAAGGATTTTCTCTGTTAAGGTTGCCCTTATTAATCCAAGTCTTTTCCTTTTATTTATAGTTTTCTCCTATATAACCATAATGATAATTGTCATGTCCTTGGATTTCTAGGAGACATAAACACGAGAACCACAACTGCACCAAAAAATCACGCGCATCATGATGCAGCCTGTCATAAACATGCTCGTGATGATGATGGTAGTTCGTTAGAAACTTGAAACATACAATCTCACTACCACGAATCACATCTTGACAACCCGTACACACATGCACGTACATACATTTAATAAGTAAAATACACATAAAAATTTGTCACTGCCATCAACACCGCCAGATAAAAAAGGATCCATTTTATTCCTAATGGTCTCATGTTTTCCAGTGAAGATCCAATGCCAAAAGGGCAGAAACTGTAAAAAAAATCTTTCTCCATTTTTCCTACTATCCCTGCTAATTTCTGTTTACACTTGAGGTTAGCAATAAAAGGCTTATATATGAGATGAGACAACAAGAGAGGGTGAAATTTGTTCGTAAATAATGTATGCTGAGCACACTCTCATGTGAAGAAAAAGAGGAACCTTGAAAGCGTGCGTATTTTTCTCTCCTTCAACTATACTAGCTTTTTTCTCATCTCCAAGAATAAATGACGCGAATATGAACAGTCTTCTTGTGCATTTCCTCCAATGCTCGTTACACCTTATATACTACCTATCCAAAATAACGAAATAGGAACATGGATAATGCACATATAACTAACGAGCACATTTATTTTTTGGATAGTGCTACCACTGCCACTGCTGCGTGCGAATAATGATAAAAAACAAAAGAGAAAAAGCTCAAGAGCCTATTGTGTGGAGGATTCGTAAAGAAAAAAAGATTTTTTTTGTGTACGCTTACACGCACATCTCGCATGTCGTGTCTTGTTTGCTCTTGCTACTACTGCTAGTATTAGTACTCCTGCTGCCGTTGGTACTGCTGAGCGAAGCAAGTCAAGTAAAGTGCGTGAAAAACAAATAGAAAGTGCTAATACCAAATACCAAGGGACTATAATATCCGAGACAAACAGTCAAACGAATGAGCAGTCAGTTAAACATGGGTACATCTTTATTTTATGGGAGAAGGAGAAAAGAGAGAGAGAGAGAAAAAAAAGTCAGGCGTTTTCCACCTATCAGATCCCAGGATCTTACCGTCGTCTGTAAAAATTCATATTTTTTTGGTTTAAAGAATATTTCAAGGTTTACGACTATTGGAATGTATATGAGGAGAAATTTGGATCTCCAGTTTCCCTAGAAATTAAATGCTTAGTGGAATACTTTAAGTTTCTTTTTTGAGAAAGGGGAAAACTTTTTTTCTTCTTGAGCCGGAGAAAATGCCTTAAGGTTTAGTGTTAAACAAAAACGTAACATGCTTTAGATCCGGAGGAAAAGGGTGGGTGGAAGACAATACAAGGCCTTTTTGAATGCTTGATGTGAGGATTTTCTTCAATTGGATAGCATTCAGGATGCAAGACTTTTAAGCCTTTAAAACTTCATGGCCACGTGTACTTGCATATCCCATGTAAAACTGTGCTTCTGCTTTACGGCGACTGGTGAAAGTGCAGAGAGGTAAAGCAAAAAGTGAAAGGCTTGGTGAAAACAAGAGAGTGGATGTATATAAATGGAAAGAGAAAGACAAAAGGAGAAATTGTAGCCATTTAAGGGAACTAAAAAATCTGCTGTTGCTGACTACTGGGATTGAGTCACATAACGAGAAAGAAAAAAATCTCATTCTTTCCATTCCTTCTTAAATAAATTGAGAATGCTTTTTAAGGCTTTGTTCCCGTGTAACAGTTCAACCTGCTCGTATTAGATAGATTTGTACGTAAGTATATATTATGTGGGTGCGCATTTCATTCATGATAAAGTAAGCATTTGTGAATAGGTATGAGATGCCTGTTTTTGATATGTGATATATGACTGCTAGGCACACTTTGTAGAAATATCTAATGTAACCGTTTAAATTTTTACTTCTCACATTACCAAACAACGAAAACCTTTGATGATTTTTTTGATTGACGTTTTTAGCAAGATATTTACAGATATGTGCACTGATGCACTTTTACTTCTGGATATATAGTTCTATTATTGTGAGGTAACTAACATGAAACTCTAAGAATATGGAATTTTATAGATTTCAAAAACCATTTTATAATACTGTTTATTCATACTAAGTAAGATGTAATATTGACACTAGCTGAAATGTTGAACAAAAGATGTGTAATTATGCAAGAAAAAGTATTGTGGTGGCGATTAAAAACATAATATTGCGTACATTGTATATATGCTCTTACCTGTACACTCCATATAGTATAGAGTATATACATTATCACCGCACAAATTATGTACATCATACTCTCTGTTGTAGTGGCTAGGTGAATTTTTATAATAAAATTGTCATAGTAATATTATATTCTAAATGACAACAGACGACAAGAAAACAAAATGGGAAAAAGAAGGAAAAGCAAATTGCGTGTTTTCACTTGCCAAAAACACAGAAAATATCAACGCGTTTTTTGTAACTATTTCATGCTCCTGTACTGCTAAAAATAAACCAAGTTTACTTCTAAGCCGAGTACGAAGTGTAAACTACCAAGTTGCTTGGAACTATAACACGGCAAGTTTGAGGCTGTGGTTTCTCTAGTGATGATAAAGACGATGGTAGTAAATAGGCAGTGTGGGAGAGAGAAAAAACAGTTTCGTGAAGCCAAAAAGATCATGCTGGTTGATGTTCTGGATAATGGCCTGCAACCGCATGCATATCATTTTCTACCACTCATACGAACACATACCTACCTATAAAAAAGCAGCAGATAGAACAACAACTACAACTATGTGTCTTCATTTTACAAAACACCAATTTGCAAATACCCAAGCACATATGTTTGTGTACATATTATGCTCATATGAATGTAATGTGCAGATGGGTTTTGTTAGACGTAATATTATTCTTGTGAAAACGACTTTCATTTTTTGCGCCTTTTAACTTAACACCATCTCAGGGTTAACTCCTGCCAAACCAGAACGAAACACCACCACATATCTGCTGCTAGTCTGCTCGTTACATTATGTTCGATGAAATCCACATACATATTTTAGCAGCCTATGTTTTTAATATTGTCCACATTAGATGCTCTTCGCATTCTCACAAAGTCATCTGAAGAATACACCATACCTTTGATGTAAACTTTGTTGATATGTCTACTGATGATGATCTCATTTTAAGGGAAATGATGATGCATGAACGAATAATAGGAAGAAAGATGTTATTTCATGAAACCGGGTAGCTAACTGACCGTGGGATCTCTTTATTTATTTATGTACGCAACCAACTTTTGCAAAAGAATACGTGGTGATAAGGGATGATAATGTTTCTTCAGTGTACCTATTACCATGCATGTTTATGAGCTAATAATTTACACTTAATGGTGTGACTCCGTTCTTATGGTCTCCTTGTGACTTATGTACTCTGCTTTCAATATCATGACTCTAGTTAGCTCTCTGCACTTTCACACACGCTATGCGCTCTGATGAGTTTCTCCTAAGTAGTAATATGATAATGGTTTGTTGTATCTTGCCAGTTCATTCGAGCCGTCATCTCCAGAAATAAATAAGTAGAGCGAGGGGTAATTAATGGTGCCGGTGCCTCAACTTTGTTTAGTTCATACATGAAGGTAGATGATAGTTTTAGTGTAAATATGATAAGGGTGTGCAGGCTGTAACTAACTATTAACAAGCTTCAATGATATATTTATTGAAAATTGTGAGAAATAGTCAAAAGAAATAAGCAAATGCTTAGATGCTTTCTTTAGTTTTTAGTGCAGTGTGTGCATAAAATATGACACTCTCATTCACCCATGGGGGTTATTAATCTTTTCACTCCTCAATATTCATAGTTATTTAGAAGAAAAAAATCCATTCATGCCGGCTGATTAAAATAAATAGTTGTAAAAGTTTTCATTTTGTTTTTGAGGCTTAAATCAGCTGAAAATATCAGTTTCACTTTGTTTGGTCATTTCATTAGCCATATGTATGATTTTATTTTTAACCTCATTTTTACAACTTTGGTATATAAGCTGGCATGGTCATCATCATGAAGTTCAATTACGTAACCGTTGGCACGAAGAATTTGACTTGGTCATTTACACACATTATTAATAAATGGTACGTACTAACGCATGCACTAGACTCCAACACTTCACAGTTTTCTCTTGGTATGCATATTGCAGCGTTGGATAGCTCTGCGGTTTGGTTAATGTGTATCACTTGGCAATGACGTTGCCTTCATACCAGTGCATTGTCATGTTTGTACTTTGGTCCTTGCCTTGGCTTCTCACCACAAAAACCACCAACAGCCACACGTGTGCACCTCATTTTTACGTTGTTGTTCTTCCAGCACTTTTCCGTAAGCGAATGGAAAGCCTTTCTCTCCTTCTCTGTTTCTCTTGCCAACATTCACGCTAGCCACAACGTTCACTTTAATCTCTCTCCACACTGTTGTTTGCATATTATGCACATTACTATGCACCTACTTCCACCCATGTTCTAACGAAGGAAATCAACGCTAAAACCTACCAAAACTCGTATGCTCGTCTTTTGTCGCCCCAAGGAAGCCTTTTATCAACCTAGTAAAAGCGGATGATGATTATGATAATCTTATGTTTTTGATTGCTCCTTCATAATTTGAAGGAGAAGAGCCAGGAGCAGCGGCAGTAGCAGAAGAAAAAAAAATAGCAACAACAACAACAGCACTAGCAGCGACTACAATGCTACCACAACCACCACGGCTCCTGCATTTGTCAGTCGCTCCCTAAAGAATTTCTCATCAAAATCTTGTCTTGTCTACTAATTTTACACATGTTTCACTTTTTATCAGCCCAGAAATTTCTCACCGTCTTTGAGAAGAGACAGCCAGCAGACAAATATGAATAGACTTTATGGATATATGGCCTTCACTTGTGGTTGTGGTAATAAAACTACAGGGATGATGATGAGGATGATGCTGCTACCTAGTTTTTTGTGCTATCATCGGTTGCTTTGTTTGCGAGGCTTCGTAGAAAAGTTAAAATGAGATTTGATGGAATAAATATTAGATAATATTTGGGTAAAGTTTTTAGGCGGTGGTTTCACATCTCATGAGCAGGACAAAGGCAATTTTTTAAGAAGGAAAGTTAAAAGTATTCTAGCAAGAAATGCTTGTTTTTGAAGTGGTGAAATATGTGAATGCATGTATGTATGTTATCATTATTAGGGGAAAAACTGATTACATTTGACAGCTACTTTTTTATACTTAAAGTTAACTCGCCAGTCAATAGCAGCTCCAAACAAAAACATCAACAAGGTAATATTTAATGAATACGGGAAAACCCATCGCTTGACAGGACAACAAGCAAGTTTATTAAATGGATACTGAAAATACCTCTGCGGATAGGTAATACCAATGATGATGGTGGCTTTTGTTCAGAAAATGAAAAGTGTATACTTTGTGTGTACCCAAGCTTTGTTTACTTTGCGAGTTAAGCTGTACAACTGGCGGTCATGAATGTGTATGTACACGTAACTATGCTTTTTTGAAGATATTTACATATATTTATGAATAGTGCGTGGTTACAACACACAACACACATACACGCACTGTTATCTCTAGCAAGTAGCTGTGCAGTCTTCAATCCCTCTTTTCATTTTTGGAACATATTAGTCTGTTTGAAAGAAATGAAGTTCATCTCAGTGCAGCAAAAGAGAAAGTTTACTTTCACTGTTGAGAGGAATATACGGTCTTATATGATGCACTTTCTCTTGGAAGAGAAAGCGAAAGGGATTTCCTCTTACATTGAAAACGGAGAGAGCCCGTGTAATGCACATAAGTTTAGTGAGTAAATTACCATACGTGCTTACTCGGCATTGCATATTTTACAGGATGAAGATACTTGCATACAAAATGAGTGTGAGGAAGCCAGGAGGATCAAGGAAACCAGTTTCGTCAAAATATGTTTTTGAAAGGTTTGGGACGCTTTTCACTATTCACTACCGATGCTCTTGCAGCCTTTTTTACACAAGCCTGTTATTCAGCAACATGGATGATGATGTGGAAGTATACAAATGAATCTGTGAAAATGCTCCGTGCAAAAGTTCTTAACGTGGTAGATATGCATATAGGCAAGGTTTTTCTTTCTTTCATGGTTGTATATATTTTCTTAGCTCAAAACAAGATCGTCACAGCATAAAAAATGACATTGGCTTGCTAGTTCCCAATGACTTATTCAATCGCCGTGATATGTTGTATGTTAACTTTTCTTAAGCAAGGAGTAAAGTTACTTTACTAGCCAAACGCAAAGGCAATGTTTTCATGAATGTCGTCGTTTGGGAAAGTGCTTTTTGTTGCTCTTGCTCTTATTCTTGGTTCCTGTGTACATCACTGTGGTGGAATATTATTAACATATTTGGGTATATTTATACATAATTTTTTGTCCTTGTTTTTTTATTATTATAGGTAATCTCATGTTTCTGTTTCTTTCTATCTGATAGCTGCCCTCACCATCATCTTGTTTTGATTTTTATCCCCTTAACTATATTCTCAGCCTTCGTCACCATTGACTGTAAATATAAACAGCGCAGACAACACCAACCAGAGTAACACTGACGAAGTGGAGATACTTCACATGAACATTTATTATGTTAAAAGCATCGTACGGGTACTTACACATCAGCCAATTGGATATTTGTGATGGATACAAAGAAACCTTGAAACAGAACCATTTTGCGAAGGTAGCATAATTTGCTATGGTATTTACGTGTCACCAACCATTCTTACGTTCCATTCATTGTTGTTTGAGACGTTTATTGAGACCCGACAGGGGTAAAGATAAACTGAATGAATTACTACTGGTCTGCAGCGGAAATATTACTTTTAAAATACATTTTCTAAACTAAACTAACGATGTTGGCGTTCAATTAAACTTATTTAGCGTTGTACGATACATATTTAGTTTGCCTGTAATTGTAAGAAAGCTGTTATTTGTTGTTTTTGCAACTGTAATAAAAACTGTGATTGGTGGAAAGAAGTGCAAACTATAACTTTGATGCGCAACAAAGAATTAGCATCACAGTAGAATTCTATAGGATTTTTCGTGTTATCAATATTGTTATTACTATTATTCCTACCTATTTCACAAAGATGAAGGGGAAGAGAAATTCTCATTTGCCATAGACAGCTATCAAATTACACAATACAGCCGTGCAACAGCAAAAGTGACTGCTTGTGTTGCAACTGTGGTTTCTATCATAACAACTTGTATTTTTATTATCATGGGCCGCATTTACGATAAGATTCATAGGAAAGCAGAGTGAGTGAGCATTTGCAACATTGCAAAGAAGGAAAGCTCTCACCGTGACAATCGTCATTACTATGGTAAATCTACGAGTAATGGTAATAATAGTACAGCAATCTCATATTATTCCGTGTCTCTTCATGACTCCTTTGTTTGAAAAGTTCTACCCGTTTTTGTGTTTATGAATAACGGTATTAAACCACATGGTGGGTAATGCATGGAAAAAGAAGATATACCGCCGCATACAGTAAAGTCACATCTGTATACTGGAATTCAACAACAGCCTCGGCCTCAACTGTAGCATTCATAACAATAATAATAGTAAAACTTGTATGAATATTGTACTATAATAAATGTTTTTTCCTAAACATACTGCTGGCGCAGTGTTTGAAGTGCAGAAGATGTAGCAGGAAAACTATGCAATATAGTGAGAGAAGCAACAACACACAAGAATGGAGAAAGTGTCAGAGAATAACTAGATAAAATTTTTCTCATGATAAACGGGCCAAAGCTGTCCTGACTGTAAAATGATATAGGAGGAAATAAATTTATTTTTCAGAGCGAGAAAGAGAGGGAGAAAGGGTGTGTGGAAGACAACAGGGAAAGCCGGCTGGTTAGCAGTAGTGCCGGAGAGCAGAAGGCAAGCTTAAACATCAACTTTGCTCAAAATATGTGGAGAAAGCAACATTTTATGATAGGGCCTGCTATTATTATGATGTTGATAAAGGTTTTGCTGTTTAAACCTGTACATACTATCGTGAAATAGCGCTGCATAATGTAAAATGAATTATCTATAGCAAGTGTGTCTGCTTGTAGTTTGTATACAGCATCTAAAAGAGTAAGACTTAAGAAGTATAACTTTCCATTTCTGTCCCTGAAAACACCAAGCTGACTATGAATATAATTTAGGTGACAATAGATTATGGCGCATAGAAAAAAAACTTTGTTTAACTACATGTTGTGTAATACACATACATACATATGACCAGAACTCATAAAGCACTAGTGATAGAATGATGATAAAATGTGAGAAAGGGAAAATCAGCAAAAATGTTAGAATTAAGCAATTGATAATGGCGGAATTATTTCTTGAATATCATTGTTTATGGCAAACAGTTGTGCTTCTGCGGTTTCCACTTCATGCAGACAAGTTTATCATGTATATTTTCATTTTCAGTAAATCTAGAGTTGTCATGAGCAAACAAACTCACTGTTTGTGACTAATATGCGTGAATTCAAAGTCAATGTTAGAGTGTTCAGAAGCTTATTTGTGGCTTGAATGGAAGCTGGCATGTTGCTTATTCATTGTTTATAAAGACCTAGGAACCACCTAAGTAGCTTGCTTTGCAACCCTCGAGCCAACTATCTTGACAAAGTCATTGCTTTCCTCAGGCTATACCTAATAGCTCGTTTCCAACTATGAAACCAGTGTTCTTTCCTTGTAAATTATGACGACTGTCTAAAATTTATTTTTAAAAACTGATTTACTACTCTTGCCTCTTTTACTCTTGCTCTTATGACAATGCAAAAAATAATCATCCACAAAATTGCTTATTAAAGCAGTGAAAATAAATTTATCAATTTGTGGGAAAGTTTTTGACCAACACTGCAATCCATGTAATGTCGACCAACACACTCCGAAGGAGAGAGAGAGAAAGTGGTTTGGAATGAGATATGAAATGAGTTTTTCTCATGTAAATGTATACCTTGTCATCGTCAGCATCTCACCATCCGATTTCTAGATTTCCTTCTGTATGTATGTCGGTACAATTAAAGCAGCAGTGTATTAAATGTAGCGTGCTCTTTCCTTTACACCATTTGAAACGTGGTCAAACATATTAATTTTATCTCTGTTTCCCACTCATTCATTCATACATATACCACAATTCCCTACCATCACTTCTTCTCCGAGTATTCTAAACAACGGGAAAATGGGAAGGCAAAAAGTAGCAAATCTATAATCCGAGCCTTGCCACCACCATACCAACGCCAAAGTCAGCGAAAGGGATGTGTTCGCTCTTCATTAGGATCACCCGTAATGGGTAGCTGACGGGCTGCAAATGGAAAATTATTTCACTTCTACAGGGCAATCATTCTCGTGTAGACTTAGTTTTGTGCAGATGTTCAATCATGAAGGACTACACATTGTAAAGCATTATCTCACTAATGCAACAACGACGACTGCTACCACCACCACCACCGAAACAAAACTGATTGTGATCGGAGGAGGATGACTATATGGCTGAGCATTGCTTTGCTGAGCCTAGACATTTCAACCGAAACCCCATCAAAGTCAGTCTGGAGAATTCCAGACACTTAAAATCCGCATTTATTTCATTTCCAGTCTCCAGCACCGTCTTCCTTTTTTCTTCTTTATGCTCTCATCATCCCACAATATCTCTTCAAAAACAAGCTACAAGCTGTACAAGCTGTACAAGCAATCATAATATGCTATTATTATATAACTCGTGTATTTAGAGGAGAGTGTGAATCTATGTAATTATGTGTTTCCTTTATGCATACCATACTCATCATCATCATCAGTTCGGCGAACATATCAGTGGTAATAGCAACAGTAGTCCAGCCACACACACACACACTCACATGTTATTACATTATTTCAATTATAAGTATATTCTCGACTGTACATAATTCTCTACTTAAATTATGAATATATGTACATACTTGACTATGAGTAGCGGTGGTGGTAGAGAAATTGTGAGAGAAGAAGAGAAAGTGAGTAGTTTGAAGTGAGAAATGAAAACTGCTTACCACTTCAGTTTTTTATGCATGATTCTGCTAACCAGAGAACCTTCATCGTTATCATTATAATCAACAACCGTTTTGGCCAGCACTATTATTATTGCTGCTGCTGCTTCACTGTCGTTGTCATGTTGCAAAATAGCAGTTTTCCGCTGATATTCATGGAAAAGTTGAAGTACAGCAACATTTCATGTAGATTGTGCAGAACATCGTATTATCATCATTCTGCTCTCAGGGTTATATAAACACAATAATAATAGACGATAACGCTCAACTCTCTGTAATGCTCACACATTTTCTCATATCTCCCCCGCGTGTTGCGTTCTGGCCATTTATTTGCTTTTAATGTGGCAAACGGAGTGAGTACATCAGCAAAAATGGTTGTAGTCGAAATGCAAATGTGTCTACAAAATTCCTTTATAAATGAATGCGTTCAATGGCTGACTGGCTGGTGTTGCGATACATAATATTTTCGATAATGCATTCATTCACATACATTTACATGTTGGCTCTACTTTCTCTTCTCCACGCACTTCTGCTTCCGACTCCTTGCATTGGAATTTGTGGTCCAGAAAATGGGCTCTGACATGGTAAGCTGTACGGTTTCATAATGCACAGTTTCCCCCGACAGAACTCTCACATAATATATTAATGATTATATATGTTTTTCCTCGAATGAGGTATTTACCATGCATAAAATCATTTTATTCTCTCATCCATCCATATTGAACCTTTTTTTCTAACGCATAATAGAAAGCATGTACAGACACTCAAAAATATTAAAGCGTTTTCGTATTTCATTTTTCAGCTCTCTGCTCGTAAGTTAACCCTTGTAAGGTGAACTATGTTTTTAAAATTGTGTACGAGCATTTGGGACTTTAGTGAAACAAAACTGAGGCAGATTATTTATGATTTTTATTTTATATCTGTACATATCCTCTCAAGTGAAGAGCAAAAGTCACTGGCACAAAATACGAAAATCCCTACACACACATTATCTTCTCACTTCTTTATCTATTGATTTTGAATGTTTTTTTTTCTCTCTCTCCTGCGGCCTAAGTTCAATCCTTTATGTGTGGTGTCGGTTTTTTTTTGTAAATGTGTGCATGCATGAAAAATATTAGGGTAGAATAATGATAAAAAAGGGCTCGTAGAGAGAATCGCTAATGGTTTGGCAAACGGAGATGTGTGAGAGGGAGGACTTGGAGGAACAACGGTTATATTTTTTAAACTGACAGCTGAGACAGGCGTAGCCGTGAGTCTAGTAGTTATACTGACGACGAGAACGATGATGACGATGAAGATGATATACCTTGCCGTAAGGGAAAAATATTATCGTTGTGTGAAATATCTCTTCTGTAGTGCATGTACCTCATACATAAATACACTATCATCTTGTTCGAAGTTTTTTTCTCTTCATTCCTTACCATCTTTTTCTTTCACTCTTTCTCTACTTTTTTCCGCTTCACTCCTTTCTTTATTCTTCGTATTATATTATCTGGCATTTTTATTATTAATATTCTCATGGTGAAATATTATAGAATAATTACAAAAAGTTAGCTTTGTCGTTTTTTCTTCCTCTCTGCTTCGGGAATTCTGACAAAAACAACTTTCAAGACTTGCACACATTTTTCTCTCTCAACTTTTTCCTTCTCAAACTCGAAGAAATAATATTAAATAAAACACCCACTGATTTAATGGTTTTTTTGTAGGAAAAAACGAGGAAAAAAGACACGATACGAAGATGACGATGAATTTTGCTTTGAGGTGGAAGAATATAGGATCTATATAGTTGGGCAACTCATCACAGCTCCCACGCAAAGTAGACCTCACTTTAAACGAAGATGGGCATTAAATAATCATCTGAAAAATCCGAGCAAGCTAAAAATCGTACGATATTTTTCTTTTCTTTATCATCGTAATAATCACGAATGTGCTAAAGTGAAAGTACTACAAGTTGTGTGATGGTGTGAAGATGGTTTAGTAATGATGGTGTGTAGGATGATGAATTTAAAATGCTCACACACCTACACGTCCCACCACCATCATCATCATGTCTGTAGATTTCCGAGTGCCGTGCCGTGCATGCATACATAAGTAAGTAATGTAAGTTAGAGTCACGTCCTATCAGTCATCATTATCGTCATTTCTTTCCTTTTCCTACCACTTATAACACGCTTCCACCTTTTTTGAGTAGGAACACCTGGTTTGAGGCGGACAGAAAGCTCTGCTTTGGCTTTTTTGTGCCAATATGTCTCCCATTTTTTGCAGCTCCTCCACAAGTTAGTTTTCGATGTCACAATGACGTTAATCTAGGAGGACTACTTGTTCCCTCTCATCCGTCCATCTATAATAGTCATACATGGTTTCATTCTTAAACGACCAAGGAAAAAACAACGAAGCAAAAAAAAATTGTTACAGAAGCTGTTTCCCGTCTGCTCATTTTCTTGAACGCTACTATCAGCGGTGCTACCACCTTTACCACAGGAAAAAGATGATCGACCTCAAAAAAGGAAAGAAAAAGAAATCTGTCCCTTCTTTTTTCTTCCTCAAAAGCAATAAATCCTACCAATCCACTTTTGTCTCCATTTTTTCCCACAAAAAAGAAGAAGAAAAAACTTTTTCGTTCCACTCAACAACTAAGCAAGACCGAAGCGAAAGAAGTAAAGACGCAAATATAGTGACGAGGATACACAAAAAAGATCAGGGAGAAGAATGTAAAGAAAGTGATACTACGAAAATGCGACTACGGCAGAGCAAAAGAAAAAAGAGAGCTAGCAGCACCCTTGGTACTAAACTACATGTTATAAGAATAAAAGACAAGTGGAAAAGGAGGAGAAAACATGAGAAAGGAACAGAGGAAAAAAAGAGACGCTTCTAAGTCGTTTGCCCCTTGCTTGTCTTACAAGGTGTTAATTTTCCAGAACAAGCGGCACTCTTTTACGGCTATTTGTGCGTATAGACATTACCATGTATATTCGTAATCCAGAGTATTTAAGCAAACCTTAGGATGACCTATTCTCTATATTATCGCATCGTCATCAACATCAACGACTACTCCTATTATAACAGCACATTTTTGTGTCTTCTCCTTCTCGTTTTAACAGGTTCCTTTAATTTAGTTTGCAGAGCCAAAAAATATTATATTCTGGTTCTATCGCCTATTTGGAGCTGTATGACCACCAACATTTCTACTTCTGTTTTTCTACTTGGAGGATGAAACTGCTGGTGTAGTTGTGCCCTGCTTTTATGCTATAACGATGTAATAAATGGTTCAATGTGGCACGATAATTTGCGGATTTCTGTGTTTCCCACCACCATCGTCATCACTATCGGCAAAGGTACCATTCACTACAGTAGTAGTAGTAGTAGTAGTGACATCAAAAGCTTTCGACGAGGACGACTTTCTTCGTTGTCTACTAGAAGAGGCAATGATGATGACTTTCACAAGAGAGTATCATTAAAGCAATGTCCTCAAGTTTTCAGGTTGATATTACAGCAACTGCCATATGCACCACCTTTTCCACTTGCAAGGTTTTTCCTTTCTTTTACATGAAGAAACAACTGTAAGAATAAGTAGCTTATTGACTGCTTACATATATTCACGCACACAACTGTGGATATTTGTGTACATATATCGAAGATTTGCAAGAGCGTTTTGTGCAGCTAATTCACTAAATTTACAAGTCAGTAGCGGAAATGACAGTGTTTTGGATAATGACGATGACAGGAGTGCTGGAGAAGGAGGTGACACGGATGATAATAGCAGTATTTCTGAAGTGGTGGTGATAGTAGATAGTGGTATTAATAGCTGAATAGTTGTAGTAGTAGAACTAAAGGCGAAGAAATAATACACGTCACGTCATAATCATCATCATTATCACATTGGTAGCATTCCCCTGTAATGTTAATAATAATAATAATAATAGTAAGGTGACGGTATGACAAAAGGATGATAGCACGCAATTATAATGCGATATGACATGAACAAAATTTGACCAACTTTTCCAAGCTAGTTTTTGTCATTAGCTTAATAAATGTTTTACACAAATTGCTACGCATTTGGGATGAAAGTAGAACGAAAGTGTGTGGAATGAGAAGATATTGCGGCTGCAACACAAAGCGCTCCTTTTAGCACAATTTGGAAGATAAAGCAGACAATTTTGATTTTTAGAGGATCTAAAAGTTCAATGTCCGAGACAAAATGGGAAGTGAACGACTTGCAGAGATTTTGGTAGGACAAGTTTTTGATGAAAAGTTATACCTTTCATAGGCCGTTCCTTTTTATCGCATGGATCTGTGGTTTCTCTCCATTCTGCTGTTTTCTCTTTGTATCAACTACAGAGGGAGAGCGACGGGCAAACAAGATAAGGAGCTCAAATAGATAAATCTTCAGTTTTTCACTGTCATTGCCTCTTACCACACGCACAACTCGCTCCACGCAACCATTCTATATTTACGAATAGCGAATTTAATATAAAAAATCTAGACAATGATTTGCTACATATGTACAATGTTACACTAGGAAAATAAGAAAGAGTAGACATCAGGCCATGACTTGTATGTATTCTTATTTCTCAATACAACCTGCTACAATATTATTATTATTATATTTTTTCCTTTTCTATTCTGAGAAGAATTTATGGCATACGGTCATGGTCATATAGCAAGACTATTTTTCTTGTTCTTTTGAGTACTTTCACCAAGACTTTTTTCTTCCTTTTCAGTTGAAATAGATCACATAAAAATATTTATGAAGATACATGCATTCTGTGTGCTTTGAAGAAATACTACACTGATCCATACAGTATGTATATTGTCGCGCAGTTTTCCATCGATATTTTTCCATGAAGCGAAAGTGTAATAAATAAATATTATCCTGGAAATTTTGTTGCTGCGGATATACACGTTTCCTTTCTCTTATTTCCTCAAGTTATTCTGGTGATCATCATCATCATCATCATCACCATTGCTATAATATCGCGACAGGCGAGCAAATGCAAACCACAAAATCGATTCCTTGTTATTATTTGTCTTCTAGCCATGTCAGCGTCTCGGATGTGTTACAATCTAAATAATAACAACAATAATAACCATGCCAGCCAATTCCTTTGTCTCGCTCAGAGCAACAAACAAAACCAGCTGACTTGCTATTGCTTCTACTACTGATGAAATTGCAAAACTGGTTTCGAGGTTGTGACACCAGCTCCTTCATTGTCGTTGTGGTCCTCCAATAAAGGACACTACAAAAATATTATTCATATACCCAGATTCCTGAGGAACACAAAGGAACAAAGTAGTACAACAGAAGGAAAATATCATCATGAGCAGGAACCAGCCAAATCATCTATAATATCAGATAGTATATTTCCGGGGTGAAAATGGTTTCATCACGGGAAATGGTTCATTGGCTTTCCTTTTTGTTGTCGTTGTTGATATGAAAGCAGCTTTGCTCGACTTATATATTATGACACTGTGTTGCTGTTGTTGTTCACTAATAATAACAATATTAACAACGAGAGTAAAGAAAATGACAGGGAAACTTGTGACAAGACGGTGGTAGGAACCACAAAATGTTTCTCAGAGGAAAGAGAAATTCAAAATGTACAATTTTCAATAGCAGCGGCATATACATACATAATATATTTACCAATACAAATAATACTCAGCATGGTATATTATGTAGGCGCACTTGTATAATAATGGTAATAGCTTTGCTCTAATTTTCTCTAGCTTTGTCTTTCATGTCCTGTTTCCCTTTTTCTCTCTTCCATGTGGTGAAAATATAAAACGAAAAAAAAAACATGACAGACATCAGCTCTGTTGTCACAATGTAGCAAAAGTTCTACCAAGAAACCTCGAAAGAATAGGCCTCTTTCTCCTTCTTTCTCTGGTTTACTTACATCTTAAAAACACAATGCCACAAATAGTATACATATTTTTAAAAGTCTGCATACAATTATGATCGTCCTCACCTACTTTCTCGTAGAAATTCGTAGCCGGAAAACGCGTGAGTAAAATTTCGTTCTGCCTCAACAATAACAACAATGTTGGAAGAATTGTGTCTGTCGAGTGAAAGTGTGTGTGAGTGAGTTTGTGTACATATTATAAAATTTTGAAGAGAAAGAGCGCTGTAGATGGGAAGGAATGGCAATGTCTGCCGTTGTCTGACGCTGATGTGCCTGCTACTTTACTACAACAACAGGAAAATACAATATAAACTGGTGATGGTGCTGCTTGCTGCAGCAAACTATTCTTTGTTGTAAACAATCATTTTTATCCGTCACCAGGAAGGCGGATGAAAGAGCCTGTCCGCCGTCGCTCGGGCACCATTAATAAATGTGACAAGAGAGAAGGGAAGGGAGAAAGAGAGAGGAAATTCGTGCTTGACAGGGCAACTACTCGTCCTTGTAGAAGCAGCAGTAACAAAAACGGACGCACACATTCCTAAAATCCATCCACACATACCTACATTGTTAATAACATAACATACCCCCATGACTTACTTTTCCTATTATCACTGCATGCACGAGAAAGCGCCTTGTTACTCCTGCTATTTATCAAAGATTATATAATAACATCATATTAGCATGAAGAAATGTGTGAATGTATGTAGCACTGCTCCTTCGGCACTATAGATGCATAATGGATGAAATGTGTGCATTTATTTATACTATTCCTCTGCTACTCTTATTACGGTGTAGCTTTGACAAAAACGAAGAGTTCCTAAATCTATTCTGAGTAAATGGTATGGCTTGTGTATCTACTTTCTTCCCAATGGTGCTGTTGTTGATATTTTGGAACAAAGAGGAGAAAAAACTGGAAAAGTGAGAGCAAGCGAAAAGAAGAGGTTTTACACGATTAGATTATGTTATGATGTGTGTTTTATCCGGGGAAAGTGAGAGTGAAAGTAGTCCGAGGAAAAGCATGAGGTTTACAAGATTTTCATGTTAGTATGTGTGTGTATGTGGAAAAACAACGTGCAGCTCATGCTGAAAAAAGAAATGAGAGGAAAGAGGGAGGAAGACACATATGGGCAAAACTAATTTGTGTTTTGAACTGCTAGTATGGTTGTAACAACAACAGCATACTTACTACTAGTACTACAACTACTGTTACTAGTAGTACCGCTGCTAATACCACGTGTTAGTATTATTAATACTGTTATTATTATTATATATTTTTGGTATGCGAAATATTAAGCGGTATAATTCATTCTTGTCATAAATCTTGGGGAACGAACGAGAACAAAAACGTGCTTTGGGTGCTGTACGATGTGGACGTTTCGACTTGGACGTACACACACAGCACGTCGTGGTCGTCGACGCGAGCAGACTAGCGGCTGTGGAAAGAGGGAGTATGATGATGTGAAAGGAGGAATTGGATGGCCATGAAATAAAAAGAACGAGCAGCAATAGAAGCAGCAGAACGCAGGCAAAACTTACGAAAGAAAAGAGAGAGAGAGCCACGGCGACGGCAACGAACTCTTCAATGCATTTTGCACATAATGTGAACACACTCGTAATATTTATATAAAAAATGAAGGGAGAAGAAAGAAAGCAGGAGTGAAAGGGAAAGTGAAAGGAGTTCAAAAGAGTCAGAAAACCACTATTATAACAACAACTACAACGTCTACCCTGCTTGGTACTGCAAAAGAGAAAAGAGAAAGAAGAAACACTTTCTACTAAATATCCCGTTTCTCTTTACTTTTACTTGCTTTCACTGTATGCCTTGCAGAAAGGTATGTCTAATAATATGGAATGTTAGTAGTAGTATAGGTAGCAACAGCAGCAAGTATAATAATAATACTAACGGTGGTAATAGTAAGGAACGTTGACATTATGTATGAATTCATGCATACCATGTTTTTGCACAAGGAGAGAAAGAAGACGAAACTAGGAGTAAGAGGAAAAGGAGAACAGAGCGCTCACCGCTTTTTTTCAATATTTCCAAGTCTCCCTTTCCTCGTCAGTGAGAAGAAACCCAACAAGAAAGGCTTTTGACTTTGGTTTTTCGTTTCATCCTTGTCGTCTTCTTTCTCTCTCACTGATACCTTTTGGCCTGGTCTTCTAGAGAGAAATTTACAAAACACTGCGGCTTTTTCACTTTCTTCCATCTCCTGTCTCAAACCATGTATACAAGATATACTTACATATTTATGTGAGCTTGTTCTCCTTTTTACGTATTATGCATACGGATTTGTATGAAAAGTAGATACTTATGTAAAATACGGTGGAAAGAGAGTAAGACGAAGAAGAAGAAACGGCAGATGACATGGTATTAAAAGACCTTGTTTTCTATTCCTCTTATTTCTTTGATATTGTCGTGGTGGTGGTGGCAGTGGTATTGTCTTTCTTCCTGGAAAAAATCATTGAATCCTTACTCCTACTTAATACTCTCCTCTGGTGGAATCGATCACAATTGGTAGAAAAGTCCGCGTTCTCCTTCTCCATTTGAGCTTTTCCCTTTTTCAACAAAATAACATGTCTTTTTTCTAGCAGGCTGACTACCAACTTTGATGACGAGAGAGAACTAGAATAAGCAGAAAAACAACCCAACAATGATGATGTATATGTCTACAGCAGTGCAAAAATCCTAGCTGCATCATCCTAAAGATACACAACGTTTGTATATAAATACCCTCATATCTCTGCAATAATAGAGCATTTTCTTCGATTTCCTTTCCATCATGAAATGGGAAACCGACCCAAATTTTTAAGAACGTTTCATTCAGATTTAGCTTCTTCTTTTCATTTTTGATCTGCTTTCTCTCTCTCTCTCTCTCTCTCTTCTCTTTCTCATGTCCCTTATTTTCGTTTCTCCCCTTCGAGATTTGTTTTCTACTCTTTACATCTTTTCCGGGATTGTCTTCTTATTGTCGTCATCAACTACTTCTCTTTTCTCTTGTAGTTCTTCCTTGGCACTGTATGCGACTACTCTTTCTTTTCTCACACAGAACACCACCCACGTAAGGAATGAATAGATGAATCGAAAAAATACATAGATCCATTTGTGCCCTTTTGTCTCGATGATCTGTGCTGGCAACCTTCACTTTCTCTCTTTCGCATTAAAATCCTCCTCTCACAAACATAGTAAAAACTTACTCAAGCTTATCCTTACATTTTATTACCAAGATCTCATCTAAACATGTATTTATATACGACACTGTAAAATAAAATAGAGGACAAGCCTCACTCCATTCTCTGCGCTTACACGACTTGTGTAATACAAGCATGCAGCTTGCACACTTTTCACCATCAAGAAAGCCTCCGTGATGCGGAGATAATGCAAAAAGGAGAAAGAGAAAAGCCATAAAGGAAGGGGTATTGGTCAGGGGTATTAAGTAATGGCAAACAGAGAGCAATGTGCAGAAAAGCCTGGTTACCTACATTTCCCTCGGTATCATCACCATCCTAGTTTTCGACGACGACGACACCGTCACATTATCTTCCTGCTGAGAACTCCCTTCTCTCCATTCTTCTGACCTGTGTGTTCATGCGGGCTGGTCAGAGCAGCATGAAAAATTACAGTGAAGCCATCCATTTCACTATTATATGCATTTCTCTTTTAAAAGAACAGGAGCAGCAGTGTTTCCGCTTACGTGAATTGAATTGTCCTGTCTAGTTGTCTACTCCATTTACCTACTCTACTATACCTCTGTCCTTTTCTTCTCTCTCATTTCTTTTGCATTATGCATTATGTACACATAATGAAAAACACAGGAACGTCGACACTCAACAAAATGGTGAAAAAGGAGACGAAGAAGAATGATGTGTGCTATGTGTGAATGAATGAATTTTCTTTTCATGTGGGTGCGTTTCAGAGAAAACAGAGGACGAACGGTGATAACGATTATAGTGGAGGCTGTATACTGGAAGTATTTCGTTTTCATGGTAGAAGCGTTGAAAGGCACATACGGATCACTGGCAAGATTACATTCTGTCATAATAATACTACATCTTGTGCACTTCTGTCACTTTGATTATAACAAATAATATAATTTCCCATTGTACCAAAGAGCAAGAGAGGGAAGAGAGAACAGAGAGAGAGAGAGAGAGAGAGGAGACTGTCAGCTATATTATACACTTTATATATAGATTGTCAAAAAATATGTGTAGACTATAATCTATAATAATTATATATATGTGTCATTCGTATACACAAACTCAAAATTTTAATGCTTGTAGCTACTTGTATAGGTATGTAATGAGCGTATAGAGAAAAGATACTTAAATGTATCCGACATGCTATGATGACGGTTTTATTGTTCTATGACGACACTTGTGCGATAAAGATAACAGAGGGAGAAATACTTCATATCTTTAACTCATTGTATGCCTATATACATATTAGTAGAGCAATGGTGTAGATGATATTGATATATATTCTTTCCGAAACACAACAAAAGCTTGTTTCATACGCGTGGAATAGAGATATTGCCGTGTGCAGGATAATAAGCAGGAAACTAGGAAAATGTTTTCATTTTGAAATGGTTTTGTTTGAACGTGTGGCATGGTTAAAAAAGTGGAGAGAGAGAGAAGAAGGAGCGGCAGCAAGAGAAATCATGTAGACATTTCATTAGGGAGATAATGGAATAACCTTATATATACACAGTTTTAGTCAAAGAGCGATTCTCCTCTGGTCTCTCGCTTTCCATATATCTTACATGCTTGTTGTACATTTGCTACTAAAACTAATACTACTTGTTAGAAGGGAGGCTGTAGTAGTAAGTTGTGGATGTTTTATTGTCTTGCTTATTATTATGGGTACAACATACACCGATTTGCTGTTAAGCTCGACATGGATAAAAACAAGGGCAGGAGTATAAGGGGATTCCTTTGCTGTCAAAAACTAGGCCAGAGAGCTCACTCTTCTTTTTCCCTTTCACCCTCTACTCCTCGAGCTTTCACTGTCTGCTTTTCTTGCAGAAATAAATGTGTAATGCGTCTAGTTGCCTAAATATTGTATAATGTATAAACGGCGTTAGTGCTACAGTGAGATAAGACGAAGAGGGCCGACATGGGGAAAAGGAAAGTGAATGAAAGCAATGAGTGAGATGTTTCTACTTAAGTGATCATTAAATGATGGCAACAAAACATAGTGCTCCGCCTTCTCTTAGATGCCTTCTGTTTATATGCACACATCACCGGAATCACAAAAAGTAGTTTAAAAACTACTGAAATGAAAGCATGTTATTTGTAGGCACACAATGAATTGGAATAAAATTGATGAAAGGAGTAGATGACAATAGAGAAATATGCATGATTTTCAAGTACTGCAGCTGTTTTTGGGACAAGTGCTTTTATGTACTTCTACTATCCAAATGAATATAAGATTATGGTGTTATAACAACGGCGTGGAAAATTTAGAGGTGGTTTTTGCCAGTGGTATGGTTGCAGTCGTAATAATAATGGCTTTAGTTAGTAGAACGCAACAAACTAGCTTTAAATACCAGGAGACTGATTGTCCTACTCTGAAGTGATAATATATTAATCTAATGGAACTGGTGCAGAACGCTCATATGTAACTTTCATCTAGGACGTGCTTCCAGAACACAGGGCAGAACATTGTGGTGGTAGTAGCTGCAGCAAAATGGAATGCTGATATAGGCAGCGCTTTGTGTTCGGAGTAGTAGCACGAGAGGCGGCCAAGGAGAAAGCTTTTTTTAAACATTTATTTTTTCGTCATCTTTCTTTCTACTCGTGATCCTTATGTATACCTTATATATTATATAGGTATGTTAACAATACGAAGTGTCAAGGCTTAGAAGAAAAAGCAAATTGTAATGAATTCTACACAGAAAACCTACATAATGGCTACTTTCAGCAGCAATGATAGTAGTGGTGAGCTCCTAATGAATGCGAATACAGGAAAGGAATCAACGTTTGATTTAGTCAACACTGTATTTTCCGTAAAACTTACATATTTATCATGTAATTCAGCACAATTTTACATTCGGAATCCAATAAAGTGGTAATAATTGCACGTTATGCTATGCTACATATGATTTTAGAAAGAAACTTAGAGAACATGTATGAATAAGCCTGCTACCTATACGACTTTTGAATTCCTCTTGTATAGCATAGATTTATTATAGCATAACACAAGTCATGCATGTCTCAAAAGTCTGTGTGATAAATAGTGGTATTGAAAAGAAGAATAGAGCGTGTAGTACTTTCCCCTAGTTTGCTTTCTCTTTTTAAAAGTTCATGTTACGCACGTAGCAGCAGCAGACGCCGCTAGCAATTTTTTTTTTCTCTCTCTCTCTCTCTTTCAATTCCTGTGTCATAAATATATGGACCGTGGTGCTAATATATTTGTGTGCAAAAAAACTTGAAAATAGCTCATACTCATGCTAACTTTGTAAAAGAACATCTACACGTATGTATTGCAAAATCCATGGTGTCAGTAGAAGTATGACTGTGCAGGAGAATATTTTAAAAGCATATTTTGGCCTTGGTATTGCAAACAATTTTCATTCTCGCGTATGCATATCACATAGCCTATGATGATGGCTGTGTCACTTCTACCTTGGTAACTTACGTTTTATATGGTGCAAAAAAGGTAGAAAACAGTTTTTGTTACAAGATATTACTCTTCTGGGTAGGTGCCCGCTTGAAGATAAAAATGTCCACCAATAAAATTACGTTTTGTTCGACTAGCTTAGTGTTCTGCGACCAAAGATATATGAAGACAGAATGACCTATGATGTGTAGGTCAGGAGTTTTATTCTATCGTTTTGCAGAGACAGAGAAAGGGCCTCTTCCTTCTCCACTTACAGTTTATGCTTATATATTTGTAGTGGTGGGTGGTGGCATCAACACTCTTTTCCAAAACTACTGCTTTTTTCAATTTTATTAAATAATTCGTTGTCAGAGGAGTATCTATAGAAGGAAGAAGAGAAACTCGTTGCGAAAATACTTTCCTTGAACATGAGTAACATAAGTAGTCGGATAAAAAATGTCCGACTAGCTGACGAGCTGCTGTTAGCGTCATGCTTGATTTCACTTTTACACTTTGTTGAAATACCTATTATTCCTTTCTTTATTCCTTTCTATTATGCATATTTATAGTGACTTCCTTTTCTAGAACACGGTTTCTAGGTAGGTTAGCAGCAGTAATTCGGTATGTTATCCAAATATTATATCATGTTTTCAAGTAGGCTGCTGCATACGCACGTTTTTGGTACATCTGCGTAGAAAAACGAGAATTCTGATTTCGATTGTGGCATTTTAGATTTCACATAACATATTAGTTTATGCATCTATGACATGGAATGAGGACAAAAATGTCCTATAGACAGACGATATTATTTGCGATTTGTACGTACGTAGGTTGTAGCTTAAAAAATGAAGCAAAACTGTGAAAGTGTATCCGTTCATATCGTTGTCACCCACGATGATCATCCTCCAAAAAACTTTTCCATTCAGTCGAACATTTATAACAAGCTTGTGTACCTACAATTAGACGAATGCTGATAGTTTACTGCTGGAAAAAAAGTGTTTTACTCTAAATTCTGTTTTCATTCACAAATGTGAAGGAATAAAGGCAAATGATTCAAACAAAAAAGTTTCTTGTTTGAAACATGATTTTTATTCATCTCTTTTTCTTCCTCTATTTCTTGCTCAGCATCCGTTTAACACACTTTTGCATAAAGTGGTTTACATGTAGGCATATATGTACATGCATGTGTCATAAACAAGTCTCCTTCAGAAACTAGGTTTGCATTATAGCATTTACATGCATCTTCCCAATTATTGAAAAGTTGTAGAAAGAAAACTAAAAAAGTATGTGTGGGTGGTGGAAGGGGTGGAGATTGTTCAAGAGATATCTTGCAAGAAAGAAGACTTTTCCATTGTTGACATTTTACTTTTTTCATCCTCCATTCAACCCTTGCATTCAAATTATATTTCTACATAATATAGTAGTAGGCTTCTCTACGTATAAACTTTTTTCAATACGTATTTTTCTATTTTAAACTCTAAGAAAGAAGAGACATCATCACCATCAGCTTTAGCAATAATATTTTTACATGGCATCACATGATGGTGCTTTTCTCCATGTGATAGATAGGTGGTTATAGCGGCAAAATGTGTAGGAGTATAAAAATAAGTGGGAAAGCAGAAACGGAAGGATGATCGTTGATTCAAAGAGGTACAGTCATTTTTGTACGTGCTGACATAAGCCAAAGTCAAGAAATGTTATGCATTTCATTAAAGCAAAAGGAAAAAAAGTTTTCTCTTCCATTTTTTGGCTCACTCTTTCTTGTTCTCCAGTACCTTCTAAAAACCCTGATGATGCTGTGGACGGCGACAACCGCGTTGTTGATGATGGTGATGATGACTAACGAAGAAAAGAAAGAGGTAAGGAAAAAAGGAGAGAGTTGTTCAACCAATTGTTTTCTTCCTTGCTACTTCATTGTTCACCAAGGAGAGAAAAGAGTTAGGAGAAAAGAATAAGGTAAGAAGGTCGATTCCGTTGTTCCTTGTCGTCATTCTACAGCAAAAGAAAAAAATTGAGGGAAAAAGTGAGATTACTCAAGTACGGAAAGTAAGTTAAAGAAGAGAAAAGAAAAATGGAGATGAGGAGGGAGAAGAAAGGATATAATAAATATATTAGGCAGACACGCGGACACGGAACAAGTCGTCCTTGTTGAATGAGTGACTGAACAGAGACAGGCGATGAAGAAGAAGAACAAGGAGAAGAATATAAAGAAAGGCAAACTCGGTCAGGAAACTAGGAAAACGAACTAACTGCTAACTACATTATCATGAAAATCGTTCAAGCATAGCAAAAATCAGACTTTTTTCTTATGTGTGCCCATCAACATCATCATTGGGAAGATTCTGAAAAAACAGAGGAAAGAGAAGAGGTACTTTTCTTGTTTGCTTCATTTTGATTTTCCCAATTTTTCTCTCTTTCCACTCCTCATTCTTGTCTGCTCCCTTATTTCACTGGATTGCAAAAATCGGTTTGTGAAACGGAAGCAGAAGGGGAAAAGATCCTTCCATTTCTACTCATTGTATCAGATTATATAAACGTAAAAGTGGCAATAGCATTGAAAGCAAAAGAAGCGTTTCCAGATTTTCTCCATTTTTAAAGAAGCGACTAAAGCATAATATGGAGTTGTCTGTGTGAATCTGTAAAAATATTATGGAAGTGAAGAGAAGTTTCCGCGAGAAAAAAATTGGACGGTTTATGATAGCAATGGGTATCTTGTAAAGAGGAGTGTATTCATAAGTAAACGAAGTAGAATGAGTGGAATGAGGAAGAGATGCTCAGACATCATCATGATCATCCTCAAAGATATATTTTTCGACGACGACGACGACCCTTGCATTGCTTGACGCCATCTAAAAATACACTTTACTTATGGCAGAAGCAAGCACTTTTTAGATTGGATGAAGGTGATAAAAATGAGTTATTTGCAATCTTCTCCTTTCTCATGATAGAAAAACGTGATATTCTTTCCCTTTTCATGCTTATTCTCTCTTTCTTTCTGCCTGCCAGTCTCTCTTTACACTTCATTGCTGAAACTACTTGGGAAAAAAGAGCAGAGTAAAAAAAAGGATGGAAAATGGGACATCTAATCCACAAATTCACGCTGATAATTGAGAGTACATATAAAAAGGGAGAAAGAGGATTCCAAAAAAATCACAAAGTTCAATCACTTTTATTTCTGAACGGCTTTCTCCCGCTTACCCGATAAAAGTTAATGAACTGGTATCCTACAGCATCTATAAAGTATCTGACCAAAGGAGAAGGCGTAAACAAGGTGGAAAAGGTTTTTTATTATTTATATAAAGGACCCTTTCCACACTGGAAAAAAGTTGATGAAATTATATATCATCCTAAATATTATAGCAAGTATTCCAATATAAACATTACGTACGTTATTTGCCGCAATACAACCACACCAGTACGAAACCAATTCATTGACAAAACCCTTTTGGTAAAACCAGTGCTGTGTCGGAAAACTGGTGGTGTTTGCGTGCACACTTCTTGGAATAATAAATGACGAAAATATTATGTAGGCAACAGTAGGCCATTGCCACTACCTATGTAGATATTACTATTTTATACACTTTCTCTCTCAAATAGATATACACCTTGTATGCAACATAATGCATAGCTTTTCATTTGATATTTCATATCATAATATCATAAAGGAATGCAAACAGTGCCAATATTATTATTATAAGTATAGGTAATAAATATCAGCATGGCTACAAAACTTGATATGGGACATTCTTCATGTTTGTTGGAATGTATCTGGAATACAAATGAATATAAAGGTATTACCCGCAATAAATAACATGGGAATCAGAGTTTGCAAACGTTTGTCCGTACACACATTGTTATTGTTGTGGTAAATGGCCATTTTGCACACTTGGCTGACTCAACAAAGACTATATTGTTTTTCCGTGGACTTCTATTTTTGCCTGAAACAAAAAAATATATGTGAGGTAATCTAAAATAAAACAATTCATTTTACATGGGCGACTAGTATGTCAGCTTTTATCCCTCCAAATAAAACAAAAAAAGTGTTGTTTTGTGTGCATGTACAAGTTTATCATATAAGTTCTCTAATATTCATCCGGACTACTTTACATTATGACCATTTATTCATTTCGATTTTGAAACCTGTACTGTAATTGCTTGTAAAAAAGGGAAGTATGTTTGCTGGTGTTGACTCCATGCAATTAATTTATTGAATGGGTATCGGTGACAGTTTCAGAGATCGTAACTATAAAAATAGTAGAGATTTATACGAATAAACGCTATATCAATTAACATGAAATCCCATTTTTTACAAAATTTAATGAATCATACAATCTCAAGTAAAAAATAAAATGTTATGCATCAGTGTATCCATGTTCACATACTACTTAAGGTCACAAAGAGGAGGGCCAATCTCACACTCTCCCTCGTTCTCTCTCACTGTAGCATACGTGCCACTTAACTTTCCTCTTTATTTTACTCTTTCATTTGACTCGAACACAAGTCGAGATAAAAATGATTGAAAATGGAGGGACACGCCAATTTTGGATAAATCACGGCACCATACCACCAAACTTACCACATTGGCTTTTGCTTTTACTCGTCTCATCATGTGAGTTACTTCTATGTGTAGCATGTGCATCCAAATATTTTTTAAATGAAGGGAACGCTAGAAGAAGGGAAAACACTTAACATTTTTTTCTTGATATGTACAGGTTCTCTAAGGAACACGCTATTAAAAAGAATTATCAAATAAGATGTAGTCCCACATACAATGAGTGAGAGAAAGTGAAAGAGACCTTAAAATGCCTACCTTTTCTACTCCACAATCTATCTACCTTCTCGAATCTCAAGGCTACTTCTTGCTCTCCTTCATTTTCTACACGGCAGAATGCTAGGTCTCTCAAGCAAAAAAATAAAGAAAAGCTAACTGCCAGGAACATTGGCTGTAATCTTGATTTGTAATAATAATAAGCGCAAATCTTAAACACATAATAGAGCCTCTGGTGATGAAGTTAGTAGTTTAATAGCGGCAACCTATTGGTATGCTTATATGTTTCTACAAAATATTATTAACGGTGCATTTTTTCATACATCGTGTACTCTTGTTTTATAGGCAACCATACCGGATAATTCGTATGTATGTAATGTACTACCTGCATATTTCACCTCAGTGACTGGTAAATAACAAAACCGATTTATTTGCCCTGAGAATTCCATCGACAGATGTGAATACAGACAACCTGAATGTAGATACACTTATTTATTAAAAGGAAATTAATGCGAGAATTTTTTTGCGACGGAGAGTATATACATGAGTATGTCCGTATATTAACGGATGAACCTGGTTCTGATTTGTATGAAGTGAAATGGTCTGAAAAAGTGAAATGACCAAATGAAATTCTGACTTTAATGCTTGCTAGTAGTTAATGTGAATATAGTGTGCACATTACAAAATTGGATTCTTCTTTATGGAACTCTGTAGGTAAAAAACACATTATCATGTGTGAATAAAAGTAGAAACCAGATTTGTATGCAGTATTGCAGTTTTCATAGCTCAATATTAACAATACAAGGGAGGGAAGAAGATGTGAATTGTGGTTTTGTAGCAGAAATAAAGGATAAATATAAAGTAGGACGACTAAACCGTTAAGCTTACAGAATTTATGACTGAAAAGATCAAAGTCAAAAGAATACTGGGCTTTTATTCTAAATATCGACATAAACTTAAACAGACGAGGGAGCACCATAAAATTATGCAACTTCTACACAAATATTCAAATTCAACGTCTAAAATCAGTTGCATGACATTTTGTACACGCTTTACAACGGATCCACGAGTTTCCTATGCTTGTTGGAATTGAAACTCTTTCTCTCTCTCTGATAAATCAAAATCACAAAGAAAAACCTTGCAAATGCATCATCATTCCAAATGGAAAAATAAATTGTGAAAGTAGAAAATGGATGCATGAGTAGTATAATGTGGCTTGATGCATACAAGGTGAAAAAAGACAGGAAAAGAGAACATCATCATCATCATCATCACAACCAGGAAACATTCTCCTTTTAAATAAGATGACTTTCCTGTTCCAAATCGGTTTACATTTTCCCTTTTTGCTTTAAGCTAAATGCTGTTCGATGATGGGTTTTCACTTTTTGCAAGGACGACATGTTGGCAGGAACAGCAGAATGTCATGAAAGTGGATGGAAGTAAAAACGAAAGGCATGTAGTGTGCACTGCTGCTATTGTCATCATTGTCACCCACCACCACTACATGCGATGACTGTGATTACGATGCAGTTGTGTTGGTATTATTGCTGCTAGCCATATTGTTTGAAATTGTGTGGTATTGGTTTGGTAGAACCATTCTAGTTTGTACGTATGCTTACATCAGGTGCCCCTCAAAGTAGGTGAAGCATCATTGCTACCAGCTACAAATTACAAAACTCTAATAAAATGTTTTTTCAAGAAAAAAAATCATCCTATTTTTCACCTTTTGTTGGAAACTGCCAAAATACAAGAATAAAAGCATCGAAATCCAATATTTATCGATATATTGAGATAAAAAATCCTAAACCACAAAAACACTGCTGCTGCTGCTGTTGAGAACAGTCTGATCAGCGAATTTCATGTTTTGTTTTTCTCCTTCATCCGTCGAACACCCTGAAGCGATTGTTTTTTACCTCAATTCGCCTGCCATCAAATCCAGGTTTTTTTATCCAATCATTCTCACAGGCACATTCATATGCACAACATGTCATTGCTCTAGTAACTGTTTTGCCTTATAAGAAAATTCATAAACCATATTAAGAT
>JAQIXW010000047.1:0-64797 GCA_034700685.1 Willowsia buskii | reverse complement strand
GTCAACTGGCAAAGAACTAATTGCAAATGCACTAGTTTTCTGAAGGTACAAAGGTCCAATATTTCACTGACTGGCACAAGACACGATGCGCGTATTGTTATGCATGTATTACCACTTAATTGCTCAGCAATTGTATAAATAATTTGAATATTTTGATGAGAGAAGAATCAAAACTATGTTGGAAACCCTACGATAGTACAAAAACATTACCTGCTGTTTTGGCCTGTTTTTTTCTTTAAACCTGTCAGTAATACACTGGTTATCTTATCCATTCAACATATTCCATGCCGTATGAAAACTAGTCGAACATGTCTAAAGGATTCTATTTTTTATCCGTTCTTTGAAAACATGTTTTGCTTGCAATGCCACACACGAGGTCGCAAAATGCACTCTCATGCTGATGTCATGTCACGTACAGCTTAGCAATGATGTCTTTTTGTATGGACTTTGTCTGGCATGTCTTGTTGGACAGTTAATAACCACTATAGAGTTGAGTGAGACGCTTTGTCTTTTATTTGTATCTAACTTTCTCTGCACCCAAGCATTAAAGTTATATTGAGCATTTGTAAAACAAATTTTAACTTTCAAAATTAAGCCTCTCTAAACAGTTTCAAATTATTGCTGTGTTTTATTGACTTTTTGGGCTTTGTCTCTGAAAGCTTGGGAATGCTTACAACTTAGCTGCACAAATTGGTAAACTTGTCTGGACAACCATGACAGCTTTGAGTCAGCCAATATATATCGGGTGGTGGAAATGATGTTAACGATTCGTGAATTTGATTGTTCTTTGTTTCTTACAAATGTACTGCATCAATATTGTTTCAAATATATTGTCAGTTGAAGGTCATTTACAGAGATAGCATATTGAACTTCACGGTGCCTGATAAATTGCTAAATTTAGGGATTGGCGACACTATGTATACCCATGCAATCCCATGAATAAGGAAAGTGGCTGAAAGCACTATTAAAATACATACAACTCACTCCCAAATGAAAAATACAATATTTCAGCGCAAGAAACAATATTGTTCTCATACTGTGAATGACGTGACAAAACAGCGAAACGTGATCTAACAATGCTGTATTATTTTTGTAAGCTATGTAGTAAGATACAATAAACTTCTATATTGTGTTTCAAGTATTGCATTACAATAGTATTAATTTTAACATTTGTATATACGTTACTTTAGAAATACCAGTGGGCTTTTTTGTCGTTTACTGTTTGGCCATGACATACGGATAAAAATTGAGACGCCATTTTTCATAGGCAATATTCAATCAATAAACAAGAGTAAAACTGATCCTGCAAAATTCAATTGGATATATGTAATATATAATATTCATCCTGGAAACAAATATTCAGCAAATTTCCATGTACAATATATGTAGATTTGGAAAGATCTTTAGCTGGTGCACTTGAATACAGATTTAGAATTAGCTACAAATCTAGAAACCAGGATTCTAAATTTCTTAGTAACAATGAGTAAACACGAATCAAAAATGATGATTCGATGAACAAATTCATTCGTATTGTCCATGTTTTTCTATCTGCTATAGTGTGAGCATTGACGATAGAATAAAATGATTCTAGGAAGTTGTAAGTTGGCAAGTAATGCAAGTTTAGTTAGTGATGGTTCTTTCAGCTACGTAACTGCAGTTGTTGTTGGTTGTGAATTTAAAAACAAAAGCTACAGCTTTGATACTACAAAGTGTTTTTTATTTATTCGAAACAATTACAATGAGGGGGCTCACTTCAAAAGTTTACGTCACTCGTAGATCCTTGCGCATTTTATTGAACTGTTGGGGCTTATAGGCTTAACAAACTCCATTAAGATCGCTAAAACTTTGTGGTTGGCTATAGAAAACAATAAATATAATTGTAAGTCATATATATTTTGCCAGAACCTATGCTTATTTATAATTTATACAAATGTACAAAAAGGTTTTCCAATGGCAGAGATAATGAATCAGATTAAAGTTGTTACATGCTGCAATCCCACTCACTCTTTAATTGGATGCATAATAATAATAATAAATAAAGGCAATAGACGACTGAATTCGTAAATTGGCGGATGGCGGATATTAACGAAATCCGTATTCAATTTATTCATATCACAAATATCAAGAAGAATTATATACATTGATATTAAATTAAGTAAAAAATACTGTCATTTAAAACTATGTCGGTTGTCTTTTAACGAGTTTCATTTCAGTCCCAAGGTTGAGATCGTTTCCTATAATACCAGGAAAATGTTTTCGACTATGAACATACTTTTTCCAGACAAATCTGAACATTATAAATATATAATTAATCCTAATTACCAATTTGCGAAACAGGCTGAAATTTCCTGTCGATTGTTAACATAACACCCTTGTAAAGAATGCACATCAGTAATGCAAATATTCCAAATATTCGAAATGCTGTGCGACCGCTTAACTGCTGAAAGATCAAGCCTCCGATTAGGCTTCCTAAACTGACGCCTTGAATTCAGAACCAGAATGCATTCATTACATAAACTATAATGGTTTTAAAATTTAATGATAATTATCATTAACCTGGTACGACCTCGACTACAGAACTTACCAACTCCTTCAAACGCTGACCCAACAATACCCTGGACTGTCGCTGCAGTTCCTTCAGGGCTCACCACATATGCATAAGTAGCCATATTGGCATAAAATATACCATACGTAAGCCCTTGCAAAAGCTCGATCGGGAGCACCCACCACGGATTCTCCAAGATTGAATACAGAAGGAAGCGGATACCAAATGTTCCAATTACGATAGTCATGGAGTTCACATGGCCAAACACTTTTATGAATTTACCTATAATGAAAGCAAATATAGAAATTAACTATCTCAATAGGAGGTTCCTAAGTGAAATGAAAGTAAGAGGCAGACAATATACATTGCAAAAATACCTGCTAAATAGAAAAAAGGCAATTCCCCGCAGAAACATTGAACAATACTGATTAGCCCCTGGAGCAACTTTATCCACCTTACTGCTTCCAATGTGACATCCATTCGCTTCTTTGCCAAATCTTCGATATACCTTTAGGAATAAAATGATTTTATTTTTGAGTTGGGGTGACGTGTGCTTTTTTGTGATAAAGTGAGATAATATGCAAAAGCATAGTCATATTTATGCAAAGTTGCATTTACCAAAACAAAAAGTTCCACAGCAAGCCGGTGCACATTCCTACTACAACACAAGCCAAGATGAAAACAAAGATTTTCGGTTCCGTTACCAACGCAGCCATACGACGACCCAAAGCTTTGGGCCTCTCCTCTTCTTCAACCTGTTATTAATATACCATCATCATGCATTAATATTTTATGGGTTATATTTAAATAATTCATTTTTAATGTGCAGTAAGGAGTAGTGACCATACATCCCATTTCCAGCATACAAAAAAGTTCAATGTAAGCAATATCCCGGCTATCCAGTAGCATGGTGTGTAATTCTTTATTATTGAATCTCCACTAACTACATCCACTAAAAAGCCAGAAATGAGAGTGAACATTCCCCAACCAATCGAGCCCCACTTCCGTTGCTGCCCGTAGAGATCAGCTCGATTTCCTGAATAAAAAGTTTTAAAATGTGCATGCATATCTCAATCTTGCACTTTAAGAGACAATTATCAAGAAGTAAGATTAAGATTATCAAGACTAATTATCACTATTACCTAATGTTTGAAAGCATAATGCATCTGCCACTGATGTAACCACTGCCATAGCAATCCATCCTATTATAACGAAAAACGTGTACATCCAAAATGTCCTAGTGAAGAGATCCTCGCCATTTTCATGACTTTCAATGTCAACCATTGCGGCATTAGCAGAGGGCAGGTCTGGACAGTTGATATGACAATGTTTAAGTTTTGACTGTGGATAACATGACATTCCTCTTTCCAACATTTGTGCGTTTTCCTTAATCTCCGCAATTTTTTCGATTTTTACATACAGGCACGATTCAATTGGCATGATTGTTTTAAAGTTTAGTGTCGTTTTGAAAGACAAAGGTATATCTTCTAAGGAAGTAACATTCTGAGTGCAAATTGTTAAGGGAGTGTGGTCCCCATTGAACAAAGATGTGCAAAAGCGAGTCACCTCTGCTTCGTTAGTATTACAGTCTACTTGGCACGCAATGGGATAGTTCTTTGTGGCCAGCTCGTCTTTTACTTTTGATACGATAGCTGTTGAATTCCAGACATCGGTGGATGACTGATGACAATGTACAATATGCGATGTTCCTTGTCCACAGTCAATGACTACAGGGCGATGAATTTTCGTTTCTGTGGTTGTCAGAATGGCGAAACAAAGGATTGCCACTAAATTTATTACGTTGAACACTAAAAACAACTTTTTCTTGATTTTGTATCGGTCCGCAATTGATCCAAAAAGGGGCATTGATATTATCCCAGCAATAGGAGCAACAGTGAATATGTACCCGACGTAAGACTCAGAGATGCCAAGTTGTTTCGCAAAAACCGTTATGTATGGCCAAAACGCTGCAACCCCTGCGAAAAAAGAAAGAATTACATTTAATGGATTTTCATGAGTGAAAATGGAAGCCTACCGCAGATTCCGTGATGATTTCCATGAAAAAATAGAAAATAAGTTGATAAGACTGGTTTTTTTGCTAGCTAATCAAGCTAATGTTATGTTTTACTTACCTCCAAAATACAGCATGTAATGCGCCTTTGGAGGGAGCAGTTTCCAATTGATTTGGAATGTCATTTTGAAAAAATCAAGGAAGACCCTATCAAGCGACGTAAATGTCTAAATATAATCCGATGAACTAGAATTACTAAATTAACCTGCGGAGTATTTAAACTACCATGGGCAGTAAATTGACAAGATATTGTGAGTCTTCAGCCACCTGCTGCTGTTGTTACCCATTAGAAACCATTACTTGAGTTTCATTCACTCTCGTGACAGTTTTTGATCATTTTACAATAAACGTGAGTAGTTGCGTATGAGTAAATACAATGCATGGCGTAACGCTACTTTGTACGATAAATAATAAATGGTCCATACGTTATCCTTTTATTTGTACTACGTTTTTAGAATAGGTAACCGTTTCGTGTTAACAGCTTAATATTCTTCCAGTCACTCTCAGTCAGCTGCAAAATGTCTAATAATGTACACGATATGTGGAAGAAAATGTTGCATGGTGAGTAACGGAGATGGAGATAAGAAAATACAAAGCCTGGTGTCGTGCTGGTGGTGGGGCTGCGGGCTGTTGAAAAATGTGTGCATCCAAAGATTCAAAGCGAAGGGTTAGCAATATTGAATCTCTTGTTGGCAACAACACATTATGGAGAGATGAGTTCGATGAGATGTTGGAATGGTTGTGAGTGTGCGAAGTTGGATAGAATATGAAAGCGAAAGTGTGATTCAGTCATGTTTTAACTAGCTTGGAGTACTGATTAGTGAAGAGATGAAGGTATGACTCAGCTCATCAGAATCCAATGTCTGTGCGAACATCTTTGTCTCGTTTCTTTTATGATATGAATATTATTTTTTAACACGAGTAATGGACAAACTTTAACCACAGCTACACAATACTATCACAATTTTGCATCATCAACTTGTCACTCCCAGTTGGCTTAATGGATGTATAGCATGGACGAAATGATTGATGTAGAGACGCTTATTATGGATCAGTGCATTGCTCTTTGGAACGGCGAAGCTTTAGTACACTTCAGTATTATGTCTCTGGCTTGTTGGTTATTACAGTCTGCAGATAAGTGTTAGCAGCTGTATACCTATCCAGCAATGAAGCAGCGTATAACTTTTTTGCTTTAAAGTAGAAACAATTAAATTTCAAATATTCTCTACTTGTACAGAGTCATCTTGTTGTACAGTAAAAGATATGATTGATAAACATTGTATCGGTATTTTGGACCTTTATATTTTTGCTTTGTCTTGTTGCTATATAAATGGAAGTGAGGCGTCACTCTGCAATTCTCCAGAAATCTATTTAAGTATACAAAACAAATCATGAAAAATGACAATTTTGCTTTGTTTGTACTTGCGTTGTTTATGCAAACATATCGAATCAGTAAACACTTGGGTTCAAAATGGTGAGAGTCATTCTATTTGTCTAGTATTTAATTGCTATCCCAAGCGCAGCGAGCTGATGGTGTTGCGTTTGGAAGTTTGTGTTCTGTCCGTCTGTCGCACTGATTTTCCATGCAAAAGTTGATAAAGGAAGCTATAATCTGGTGTAAAAGGGGTAATTCGTCGCAAATATTTCAACTGCGTAATTGGGTTTCTAACCTTTGATCCCCTTGAATTTCCATAAAGTTGGAACTAAAACGTTTAACAACCTGTCCATTGTAAAAGGTTGTAGAATTGGTCAACTCAAAATAGGTTAGTTTAAATAGTTGATAGCTGAAATTCGGAGAAATGTTTTCAATTCACATTTGCAATAATCATCTATAAAACAAATAATCTATTTTTAGATCTTGTCGTTTGTTCTGTTTTAAAACACACTACACATTCTGAGTTTTGTTGACGTTTTGATAATACAATTCAAAATGTTTAGGGAATTAGGTTGATACTTGACTTTTTAACGACTTAATTTGATGCAAGTAAAAATCAGGTGCTCAAAATAACATGATAGACAATTAGCGTATAAATAAAACGAGAATTCGATGTAAAAAGTTTGAAATGACTTGAATAATCGCATTTATTAATTAAACATCTCTGAAAGCATTTATATCTCATATAAATGCCTTGGCTAATCACAGTTGTATACGTAAGAGGTAGAATCTTTTGTTAGCACGTCTGTGACTCAAAAAGTACGGTGCATATTACGTGGTATATTTCATTTGTCGGAAGGACTGCTACAGTTTAAATTTCCAAATAAATCTCAACATTGTACAAAATAATAATAGTTGATCCGCATTCAACAAACAGATCATTGACAAGATAACCATAACATATATATCATATAATATATCCTGTTGACGGCTGTATCCAAAAATTCCACACTTCTCATGTTGCATATTTTTTTACCCTAATTTGTAGACTTATTTCATAACTCTTTGTAACATACATACGCATTATATCTCGGTGCATCTAAAATAGCCAACTACGATTGCAAGTATCAAAATATTATGCATTATTAGCAATCTGTAAGCCCACATTGCCAAATATAACAATATATTTGTCCGTTGTATGTAACCTTTGTTTAAAGCGCGACAACATTAAGTTCCGAGTTTCGTATCTTCTTAACATATCATCTTAACATTCGCAATAAAAATATAGTCAGTTCGATTGTTTGTTATTCAAAATTCATTAACAATACGACACTATACAGTGTTCAAAACTTGGCGTAGTACTTATTGAGATTGACAAGCATTCTGCTGATAAACGGAGGGCGGTGTTTATCGAGACTCTACAAAGGACATACATAATTTCCTATCGCGAAGATCGCCCCATCCCCCGTTCCCTTTTTTCAGTCGCATTTTCTTTCCACGTCGAAGTTCCACAGTGAGGACGTCTGGAAACAGCAACGAGTTGTACTGCTTTATACCCTTCTCTATAGCTTGGGTTGCTTTCTTTGGATCACAGGTTTTTCGCTTATGGTGAACCCCACTAAATTAACAAAAGATAATATCATACCAATTATAATCAATACAATATCCCTTAAAAAGCTTTAGAAAGTTTTTTATATTTTGTTTAAAAAAATAAATCTTACCAGTCCCCAATATGAAATATCCTAGGGGCTTTGGCATACAGCACATCCAACTGTGCCTTGAGGCAAGAATACGACACTTGCAGTAAACTCCAGTCCCAGTTGTAGTCATCATACTCACAAAAGGTCGGAGCACAATGCTGCAGTTTTTGCCAAAGAGTTTTGTTAAAGGATATGGCCATATTGTGCTTGGAGGAGATCCAATTCGTTACAACTGCCTGCAAAATTTGAAGAAAAGAAAATCGTTTCATTTTATTAGACTCTGGAGAAATAAGGAAATAATTCTCTTGTTGGGAAAAGGCTAAAAACTGAAATGAAATTATGCAAGCAAAATTTTTTGTCGATCATTAAAACGAAACTGAAATTCAAAAGATACATACGGGTTTGATGGATAGATGAGAATAACCATGTATTTTAGCTTGTCACATACATAAAAACACCAAGCAGGAAAGTAATTTTTGTATTTATCTTTCTTTTTTCAAAATTGTCTTGGAAATACTTAAGTACCTGAGGATTAAAGTACCACTGCTCCTTTTTCAAAATATTCTGTGAGCACAGCACAGTTATGTAAGGGTAAACATTTAATACATACATTGATTTCTAAAAGAAAGTTCATGATGTGGCTTTGCACAGAAGACATATATATAGTAATCATCAACATGACGTCTTAAAAATCATTAAGTTTTCTACCTAATTACCAATTGGTGAAATAGTTGTGACAATGACGCTTCACGATCGAGAGCTGTGAACGGTAAGATAAAAGTCATTGTGAATGGGCAAGCAATTCAATACAAAAATGAGTGATGTAGTCTTAAATGTATAGAGTCATGTGATGATTTTAAAAATTAGTAAAATTTTTCGGTTGCTTTTCAATTACAAGCACGAGTTATACAAACATGGTGTTTGTAGTTAATCAAAATGTGTAACAATACGTTATGACAGTTATGTAAAAAAACAAGTGTACAAAAATGTTATTTATGGTGCAAAGTGCATATATAATACGTACAATTTAATTGTTGTAGTTAGTGAGACACGACGCAACAGGCGTAAATATTTTAGTGGTTGCAGTTGTGATGTATAGATAATCAAACATTATATTGACATAAGGAAATCGTGACCTTCAAGTGTATTTACATCAGTGAAGCAGGCATGTCTTGTCTGAATTTATGCAATTCACGATTTTCAAATTCCTTTGATACTATTTATGAAGGACATACGTAAAAATGGTCAATACGGTGTGTGGTGAGTTGATAGGCAATACTGGTGATGAGAAAATTGATCTATATATTTCAAATTTTTGACTTGACATATATTCAAAACAAGTAGTAAGTAGTAGCCACGGTAGTTAATACAATAACGTTTTTAAAACCAAAGGAATTTTTCCTCTGAGGAGCCTAGATTCAGATAGCAGACAGATTCATTGGGGATAAACATTTAATTTCTACAATTGAATCAATACCTGGGAAGTGACCTTTCAAAAATTCCTTCTGTCTTAAAAAGTTATAAGGAATAAGTGTACTTGCTACATAATAGGTCATTTATATTTTATAATGTAAGTAGCAAATACTACGGATTCAAATATTATTCTTTTAAAATAAAAAGTAAATGATACTAATGCAAAATAAACTGTTGAAAAATAAAGGTAAAAAATTAAAGGGTTGAACTGTGAGGCAGATTTAGGAATGAATGCAGCAAATATATAGGTAGTAATATAATAGGTAATATCATATCATATTAATAGGGTTGTATGTATGTACTCATGTAATTGTACAAGCACACACAGAGGATATATTCATGTTAGTGATTTGATTGTCAGGACCTGAGCAGCATTAATTTTCACCCAGTTGGTAACCATTTGCTTAGGATACAAGTACGATATTGGCCTCAGGAGCAACGGCAGCTACAAAACACATTCAGACAGAAACATTCTCCGTTCAATGAAAGAATGCATCACATTCATTCCAGTTAGAATCAACCTACCTGTTATTACAATTATGAATTATTATTCGTTTTAAAGTTTACAATATTCAATTATTAATCAATGTACAACTAAGTTAAAGAATTATGTTTAAATGGTTAATAACAATATTAATCTATTTCAGTACGTCTGCTTTTTGACAAATAATGACGGGGGAAAGATTTTAGTATCTGTATTTGCAACAGCATCAAACAACCATAGATTTTTTGCACAAAATGTACATTTTATAAAGTCTAATAAATTAGTTGGAAAGAATACTGGTAAGTACCAATGTAGAATATGAATATCAATACTGGTGGCTGGTAGTAAAGTTACTTTTAAAGCTGGAAGACTTTTAATGCGTAAGGAGAGGTGATGTTATAACCAACAAGAAAGCAAGATTAAATTTCAAGATCAAGTGATATTAATGAAGAATGACAAAGTTTAAGTATGCGTCCCCCGTCTCCCTTCTGCACAGCGCTTCACTTTCATTTTATTATTGAAGACAATATTATTTTGATTTTGAGATCTAAAAGTGTTTTTAAAATGCACAGTGCAACATGTTTTAGAAGAATGAGTAAATCAGTTAAAACAATTCATTATGAGCAATATTTTGTATGGGTTAACCGAATGAATGAATAGTGCATACTTGCACTAATTTCAATCTGTGGAATTTAGCGTAACCCCATTATATATTATCACAAATATTTAAATTATAATTATTCAAGTAAATCATCAACCATTATTGCTTGGGCACACATTTCAGTTAAATATGCAATCAGCACTCTGAAAATTGGTTCGCTGTGCAAAGGCATACTAATTATTAATTTTGCATCATCATGGCATAAAGCGATAGTTGGTTGCTTAACTCTTGTGTGTGTGAACAAACGTAAGCAAATATTATGAGCTTTTAAGTTGGTAGTGGATAGAACAGAAGCATCATCATCCAGATTACTTTATGAGTTTGGAATAGCTATCATATCATATGACTGACACAAGCATAAAAAATTATATGAAATTTAGTGCACTGTGCTGTTCACCAGTATCAAATGACAAATCCCACATTGTACTTTCGAAATTTGATCTGATTCTCATACTAGAAATTAAAACACAATGAATGAATTTAGAAGAGGAACCTGCATCAATGCAAAATTGGATTGGTGAAATTTCATTTGTGAAAGTGATAAAAGCATAAGACGTTTCCATTTTTTGGGTCATTTTTGTTGGTCTATAAAATGTATATTAATAACTATATGCTGTAGTAATTGTAAACAAGGTATTCAACATGATGCTAATACCGAACTCCTACTTCCACTACTGGCTATAAAGAACTCATGTTGTCAGTGGATTAAAAACATTAAATCATGTTCTATACCACAAACCTTATGAGAAACATTGCATTCAGTGAATTCAGGCGACTAGTGTAATATGACAATGGAGAACAATGATTAAATGTAAATTATGGAACTTTTTCAATAGGAATAGAGAAATAATTAAAACACGTAACTGTTCACAGTTAAAACAGCAGTATTCAACTTACCCTTGAATGTGATGAGCGAATATTCCAAGTTTTTAAATATGTTCCTAGTGACAAAAGATTACATCCATGGCAAAGATTTCTTATCATTGCAGTCTCCATCAGATTAAGCATCCAGAGAAAGTCTGGTGTGACATAATGATCCTCTTCGAGAAAAGCGATTACACCTAAATACAAATCAAATTCATGAAGCGATTATATTATTGGATTTCTGGAAAAACTCTTTTTCTGGTTCTGTGATTTTTTAAAGGTCAGAATGCAGGAAACCTATAAAATTGTATCAGACAGAAGTATAATTCGTGCTTATGATAAATGGAAGACTCGTTGAATGATCCACAGTGAAAGATCAGTAGAAATGCAAAATCTCTATGTTGTGCAGTATGAAACGTAGAATTTGACTTTCCCCTTTGCAGAATTCATAGTGTACAGTGTACTCGGCATTTTAAATATTTCAATTTGTTTACAGGATACTTACCAGTATAATTTTGAAGCACATCTAATTTGCCAAAGACAAAGCTTGCTTTCCACCACCAATGGTGCTTTGTTTGGGTGTACCGTGCTTCTCGATAGTGACCATGAACATCTGGGTGGTCGGCATTTCTGCATTTAATCTCTCTTGCTCTGAAAGTCATCAAATCCACATTGCTCGATTACTACTTAACTGGTCTGTGTAAATGTCATTAGTCATTATTGCAATACCCCATATCGCTTCTTAAGTTACTGTAGTAGTGAGATGCATTTCAGAGCCGCCAAGCAGACTTATTGTCACAACCTGGTTTGGCTACTACTGGTTTACTCAGGAACAACGATATAGTCAATATAAAAATCGCAGTCTTCAGTAAAGTACTTCCTACCAAGAATCAATAATTTTATCTTTTTAGCCAGTACATCTGCTTTACTCAAAGGTTATCTTGGATAATCTTTAAACAGAATTTAACGATTCGCCGTAAACCTGAAACATGATTCTTGCTAGCCTTTCCTGGAACCAGTTTCAGTCATCGACAGTCATTATTAAGTAATAGTGCCATAGTGTCAACAAAGCTTTTATTATGGATACCATGTATAATCTCTATTTCTGGAAAAAGAGCATCATGACCAGACTTGTTGTCAATTCAAACTGTTTTGATTGCAATGTGCATTGTATCTGCATCATCATTGATATCTGTGTATTCAAACTAAACTTGAGTCGAATGTATTTACTGAACTCTATAGTAAGGAAATGTCATCGCTTGAGATCTCAAAAATGCAATAAATAATAATCCCCAAGAAGTTTTTTCAATTTTCAACACCCTTCGTTTCCCTGAATTTTTATGATGAGTTCATGATATTTTTATGAGTTGAAACATAAATAAGCTTACTTTGCTGGTGAAATATCACGAGGACAGTCGTCCGGACTTTGACCAGGAAATCTATTCGGATTGAGCTGGATGGAGTGCGGATAAAAAATCTGCATAATTCGGGCGAAATCTATGTTTCGGATGGCTTCATTCAGTCCAGGCAGGTACAGGTCGTGAGAGAATATGATCAACGAGTTTTCAATATTCTGCATCCTTGATAGGCTATCCACTAATAGACCTAAGTATTCGACCCTTGAGTGAACCTGAATCACTAGCACGTACGTGTTTTCGTTGACGGGTCCAAATTTCTCTAGATTGTAAATTTTCTGAAACACAAAGAAAATACACCCGTATGACATATTATAGTAAGATTTGTATCCAAAATTCATACAAGTACAAAGAAACGCTAGATCATGCTCATAATTTTCTTCCAGTCAATGAAATCATCATTTGCACCCTACGTGGTATCATCATCTTTGCTGTACTTTTGCTTCTACGTTTTACTTCTGAATCGAGCAAATATTTCTGCTACTTATGCTTTCATAATGCTCAGCACTGAATATCTCATAGTCGGAATGAGATCCCCAGCATCTATACAAATGCACTGGCATTCATGGCAGAACAAAGGTAAGGAATACAAAACCAAAATCTTCTCAACTGGAATGATGACACCAAAATTAGTTTTCCCACAAATTCCCTCAGAAGTTACTTTTCATAGTCTTAGAACACAGGTCGGTAATAACGAATCCACATCATAGAGCATAGAGTTTTGAATGTTCACAGCACACAGTTCTCTCAGAGAGCTGACTCTGACAGGAACAATAAACAATATTTCACCAGCACGTCTCCTTTCATGCGTACGCACTAATAATGTGATACTCCATTTGTCTATATAGCAGTACTCCGTTGAACGATATCCATTAAATTACACCCGGATTCATAATAAACTGAATCTGCATTGTTCGTTGGCAACGTGTACCTCTACACTCGTATAACATAAGAGGGGGAATATGAGCTACATTGCTGACACATTTGGTTTTCATCACTTCCCGAGAAGGAAACATCAGTTTCATCAATAAAAAAAGTTTTAAGAGAAACATTTCATTGGACAAAGAAAACTTAACATGAATGCGGATCTCTGGCTTGTTCAACTATCCAAGAATTTCGTCTCTAGATAAAATGCTACAATGGTGAGCAGATTGTTTAAAAAATGTTTTCTCACCAAACAACAACTGCAAAACAGCACAACTTGCATATGGGTTGTTAGGAATGTGAGCGACATTTTTCATAAAGCGTTAAACCGTATATATCTGTATGTCTGCATGTTTAGATTCTATCATGCTGTTATTTTAACGGTCTCAATTTTTATTTGTATAGTACTACCACTGTAGCGAAACATAACTTCAAAAATGTCTAGCTGTTAGGCCATGCAAATTTCCACTAAAATTACAATGTACCATTGAAAATCTGGATTACTGTACAAAAAAATGAGATTGGCAGAGGAAATTGGTGTAGACATTTTGGAGTTGAAAGTGTGAAAGTCTGGCTTCAAAAATACGCAGTATGAAAACGTAAGGGTTTTGCAAGCAATGTTCTCATATGTAAACATTTCCCGGATATTTACAGTAACATACTTTGTTTTCCACTCCATGAGTGCCAACTTAATTAGGTTTAGATTTTATGATTTCGAGCAGTATGTTATTTGTAATGTTTTTCAAAGCGCTGTTAATATCCAGTATGGTATATTTGGAATTCCGATACCAACTCAATCAAATTTGCTGTTCACAGTTCTACATGAACTCAATCATTCATTTATTAATATGCCACAGAGAAGCATGTTAAGAGTCAGCAAATACTAATATACACAAAGTATGATACCTATGAAATTCGAAATATTTGAAAGATGAAGCAGTTTTAGTACTCTTTTATTATTATTGCATAGATAGAATTTCGAAATCAGGATGCTGACTACTTATTAAATGATCTTTCGCCGTGCCACTTTAAATTTGTAAGGATAAGGTTACCTGTTCGGTGTTGAGTACTTTAATCTCTTTGGATACTACTTCAATCTCTTCAGGTGTAAGGGAATTGGTTTCAGGGACGTTGATAAAGGCAGGCGTGCCTAAACGTCCTGGTTCTCCTCCACCACCGCCAGATCCACCGGAAGCCCCATTTGTGCCACCTCCAACATCATTTCCTCCATTCCCCAAATTACCTCCTTTCAGTGCGCTCTCAATATCCAAAATCTTCAGTCTTTCAACTTCGTTTCCTCTGCAATAAAAATAGCCAAAATCCAAATATTAAAGCAGGCAGCCAGAGATCCTTTTCCCATTAACACATTTTTTTCTAATTTTGGCCGTCTGAAGCCATATGCCAAAAAGAAATGAAATTGGATAATGGGTGGCAGCGAACAAAATCCAAGTATTAGATATCCTTACAAACATGTGAAGAAATACATAAACATTACTTTATATCACCTACCACATATACCGTTAAGCATTCGCCATACAGATGTGGGCGATAAATTACGCAAAAAAGGTAAAAAAAAAATATATATTATCCTACATGTGCGTATGCGTTTACGATCTCGTGCATTAGATTATGATCCCTAAATCACCTCTACAACATGTGGTTTATGTCTTTGTCTTCAACTTCTGCTTACTGCTTTCTCACATTACTCTGATACTAAATCTAGAGAAAATTAGATCGAAATGTGAATACTTGATAGTGATAGCCTGGCTATACGTGTACACTATATATAAATTGCATCCTTTCAATACGGAAACATTAACAAAACGTAATATCAACATTGCCTTTAAAAATTATGACTGCATGAACATATATATTTTCTATGATAATGATGGTCTTATTTATCGCATTTGATTTCATTTTAATGCTTCTCCACTCAATAAAACTAACGATCTACATCTACTACACACATGGCTCTATATATAGTTGTTATAAAATTCTAATTCGATGGTTTTCTTTAACTAAATTATGTGACAATTCACTCTCTGCTTACAGAAATGTAATAGAAACCATGTCATATTGCGCACGAAGTCTGAAAATTAACTTTGATGTAAGGGGATGTAACACACGAGAAAAAAATAGTGTTTTTATCTTCCAGCGTAGCGTGCCTGTATCCCATCATCAGTATATTTCACGTAATAGCTGCTAAATAAGTTCTAGGAACGAAATAGACGCACAAAAACTTCAAAGAATCTGCTTTTACTTCATTTAATGTAAGTACATAACCCAATTACGTACGTATGAGAGAGGAAGGAGGAGAGTTGAGAGAATCAGTTGTAATGAAATATAAACAAATACAATAAATGCTCCCATTATTTGTTCAACCTTACAAAAGGCTTGTCTGTAAATTGAGCGCCTCTTCTCACAAAAGCTACAAAGCAAAGGACAATCAACGATGAAATAGAAAGATGGAAAGGAGTCGAGCGCTTTGTGTCATCAATCTCTATTTTCCACGTAACCGTAACTCTATCTATTTTCACAGATGAACATGGACATGTAAGCTGACAAATGTAAGTTTTACATTATGTAACTTTTACACGATCAAAGCATTGTTGGATCAGTATTTAGAAATTATTCATTATTCTCCAATGCTATTTATACCTCGCTCAATCATCAGGGTTATTAGAGTTCTTACAAAGTAAGCTATTATGTAAACTTTCTTTCCTGTTTTTTACATAAGCTTCAAAATTACATATGTAATCTATTGTACTTCTCGCTCACTCTCAACTAGAATAGACGTTTCTGCTCCAGAGAAGCATAATATGCTACATGATGACAATGACTCTTTAGAATGACAAATGCACGCATGGAGAAACAAAAGGAACGAGGATGTAGTAATCGACAGTTACTCTCGAGAGCTATTCTTCTTTCTACGAGGCATAAATGACATAATGAACCATAAATTCAATATCGTAAAAATGTTTTGCAGAAACATTTTTGACTTGACATTTTAATGAGTGGAAGTGCTTAGAATGATGTGAACAACGTGAGTACACGCTAAACAGACGTGTACATAATTGAAAACTGTTGTATACACATGCACATATTTTGCGTACTCAAAATAGTTAATAGTCACAATAACAACAATTATTATGGCTACCTATTATTGAACTAGCGACGACGACGAGATAGAAAGCCAACGCCGTTTGACACGCACTGTACATCCGGTTTATTGAAATAGTTCCTGAGCATGCGCTTTGTTCCTTGTGGACAGAGTTTCAGATGGAAACTAGAATTTGCATGAGAAGTCCTTATAAAAACAAGGACGGGGGATGATTTGACACTGTTTACTTATCACAAAATATGAAGGGCGGTTTTATTTCACACGTTGGATGACATTAGTGGCTATAGAAAATGTTATTATGATAACTCTTACTGGCATTCTTTCTTTTTTAAATCAGCGTGTCCTTGGAAATATATGATGCAACATGAATGCAATTTGTCAGTCAAAACACAAAAGCTGCAATCACAAATTCGTCTGCGTTTTCTATAAAAGAAATGTTTTTTTCTTTCTGCTTTTAAGACGCAATTACACTTTTCTTTGTTATTACTACAACATTTGGTTCCACTTTCATTCCTCTGCTCATTAAGATTCCTATGTAATTAGAGAAAATCCATTCATTAGGATGCTTTCCTCGTTTGCTGTCTGGTGTTGAAATAGGCTAAGAAAATTGGTCGAATACAGAAAACGAGAATATTATGCAAATATTTTATAACACATATATCCCACTTTGAAAATCATGTTTTCCACTGTTTCCATTTGCAGAGAAGTGGACGCATGTAGTACTGCTATTCGATGGAGTACAGGTTTGCATGACATTAATAGCTGCTGATTCAGTGCATGACATTGCATATATGCTACAAAAGGGCAGTTCCACAAGACAAGTCATATAAGCAGTAAGTATGCAGAGGTATTAATATTTTAGGCTTATTAACAGTGTTTTCCACAACAACCGATTCGAAAATGCAAAGTAACTCTCAAGCTAAATACTGCTGCTTTAAATGTCACATCAGAATAATAATAAATCATATTGCTAATAGAGGAAAATAGGAAAAAGCTGAGAATCTTTTGAAACTGTATTTCCCTTAAGTAAATTCACAATTGATACGAAATATTTGCTAATGAGGCATTCGGAAGAAACCTTTTTTGCAAATCAATATGCTGAAGCATGAGAATAAACTAGTAGTAGTAGGTATTAATTCTTCTGCGTCTAAGGGAAACAATCATGGTCATAGTCATCAGTCATCATGAATTTTGATCCTCATTTGATTCACAACAGTGTGCCGCATCATGAACACGAAAATTTACTTCAAGCTGATGATAATTTGCAGCTACTCGGGGGAAAAGACCATGTATTTTTCATGATGTCATTATTGTTACATCTCACTATGAAATCATTCCGACCTCGCCTACACAACAGTTTTGATTGCTGCTTCCCGGTTAGGTAGTCAGTGGCCGGTTTCTACTAAATTGCTTTTACTGCCTATGACGTGCCAATATACTGTAGAATTTGCCGTACGAGCCCTAAATGGGAACAATAAGCAGTAATAAGCAAAAAAATATACTAAAATTGAAGTCAATAAACGAATGAAGGATCCGTTTGTCAACATCGCGACGAATCTTACAAATTAGCTGAAACCGTTATATAAGTGGAGATAAAGCCAGGTCGCTTATTTTGCAACCTGAACACCTTAATATGGCTATTGACAAGAACATCCACAATATTATTCTCAAATACAACAACGTACACAGCTCAACATCACTTATGCATGCATTAGAATTCTTTGTTCCCCGAAATGCTAAAGAAAGGGTTGATGATTGCATAATGAAAATATAAAAAAAAAAGTTTTTTATCTATCTAACAACAAAACAATTTTTATGCTTTTGCAATATGTCATGTGACTCCTAATTCCTATTTACTGTAATACCAAGTGGCAAATGTGAGATTCTATGTCGGGTCTGCGGTATGTATTTATATACACAGGAAGAATATACCCTATCCAAAAATTATCATGATCACATTTACATGCAATCATAAAGTACATTAGCTTGAGCTGGTAGTTTGAGAAAAATATGCTTCAATATTACTGTATTTTTATTACTTTACTCTACTTAAGAAGTTCAAATCCAGATCCACAACCGAAACCAACAGAACAACAAATAATAAGGATATTTTATCAGCATTTCAAAGTTGTTTTCATGCACGTGTCTTTTTGAAAAATATTAAGAACAAAGAATTACAAATGTACAGAAATATTGACGTTAGATAGTTCAATCACACAAAATGAAACAGTATTCAGTCAGCTTTGTCATCTTACTGCAAAATAGTAGATAGTAGATCATGACAGTGTGTAATCGCATAAACAATATTGACAAACACACATGCTTTTTATATCTCCAAAGTATATCAAACCTAGATAAGTCGACATGTTGAATCATTCTTACAAGCAAAGTACCTATGCACAAAATTTAATCCGTCAAAAATTGACAAAAATGCATGATTCATGTAGCCAGTGTCACTCAACGTTGGATAGAATATCAAACTTGAACCAAATTTGTGGTCATTGGTGAGGAAATTCATTTTAATTTAGTCATTTGTGTAAGGTTTTTTTGTCAATATGAATCGAAAAATTGATAACATATGAAAAATATGTTGTGAGTGAATCATGCAAGTTTGGTATTTAGAGTAAAACATTCCAAATTTGTAATGGTTGCATTAGGGCGAAACTAGAGTTTATCACCGAATTCTTGTCGCCAAACATTGACTCATTTCCGGTAACTACTTACACTTATGCAGATTAGCAAAACACACTCCAGACAATAATAATAAAAAATTGGTGTTATAAAATAATCGATATTAAAGTAATGATTTTCTAATGATTTTCTCTGCCTACATTTAAAGATATTAAAGGTGTCGATATGTATTGATTAAAACTTAATATTTTGTCTTATCAGCATACATGCTCTTCTTCAAAACGAAAACTACCTTCGTGCGCAGTAAACTGGTTCTGTTTTAAAACTATTTCGTCACATTTAAGTTTGCTATATGTTAGTGTATCCATTTTTAGTATATGAACTATTTATGTACATAAAATTGTAGCACGACTGTACTAGCCAGTAGCCACCATCAATATCCTGTATTTTAACCCCAGAGAGGAAGCCAGTAAACTAATATTCATAAAGAAGCAATATCTCGCGTTCGAAATATGGATGCGAAATGAAAATCAACCCGCCACATGCAACACACAATATCGTGTTTTCTTAATGTGTCGATATTAAGATAAGTAAAATATTGTGTCTTATCTGCTTTTTGCATTATTATTCACAAAAGTCCAAGTAAAGAGCACGACTTTCATCAAGGAGTAATTACGTAAACAAACATGGCATGTGAAATGAAACAAAAAGTTCATTACTTGTTAATAATAAATTAATTTATTAATTAAAAAAGAAGGGAAACTCCATGAAACCACTTCTAACCAGCTTTATGAGCATTCATTTTTATTCAATTTCCTTCCTGCGTTTGTGTCTTCACTTCATATTAATTTGTACATGTTATCTATTTTAAACTGTTCTCTCCATCTCTACATATCTTTCCCTCTGGCTCTGTAAGTTTATTTGTTTCATGTGAAGCTCTCCCACCATTTACCATGTATGCACTTCGATCGTAGTTGTAACATACGTGTTGTGTTATAGCTTACAACACGACGATTGCATTCTATTCTCTATTCTCGTTAACTTTCTAAGAGTCGGTGTAAGTGCTAAAAGTTAAGAAACACAAGAACACCAGAGTAAACAAGACGTGCTTCAGCGCTACAAATATGCCTTTTGAAAAGGGGAGTGAATTAAGACTTTACCTAACTTAATGAATGTCTCATGTCATGTCATCAAATGTACGAAGATCGACCTATGACCTCAGATAAATTTATTTAACTTTTTGCAAATTTGTATAAAACTCGGACAACGGACCGACAGAGATGGTAGGATGACACAAGTAATTTCTTAAAGTTCGCATGTCTTAACAATTGTCAAGGGAAACATATGTATACAATGCAGTCATATATTTTTACAATGTTCTCTTATTATTGGACGCCATCGCCGCTAACTTCCAATCCAATAATATAATGTGCCATCAAGAAACGTCACTCTTTTCTCAAACGCGCTATATTATACCTAATCAGACCACTGCATTATCATATTATCATAATATTTGCAAACGTACAAATGATATCAAGAAAAGTCATATAATGATATGTACCTACATATATAAGAATAAAGAAATTATATCATTTCGTGTTTTCGCAGCGTACCTGTAACGACTATGTTGAGAGCGGCATTCTGCGTGCATGTTATATTCATTATAATGATATTTATTATTATTGTAATTTCTTATCATACATCCCAAATAACTCAGACTATTATTCTCGTTTTCTTTTAAAAAACCACCTTCATACTCGTGCAGACGCATAGGGCATATCACGATAAGAGGGCAAATCAAGTTATGAGTTTTAATGGGTAAAGGAAGATTATCATAATAAATTACAACAGCAGTTCCTAATACCATGCATCGACCATCATTGCAAAAGCTAAAACGAAAGTGAGAGCCGGCGGAGCAGCAGTGAGAGAGGGAGAGAGAAAAGGAATAATGCCCCTGATAAACTTCTCTTCTTATTGGCACAATTTCCTTTAATATCTTGTAGATTCCCTATGTGATCTATCACCGCCACGTCCCTATATATTCACCTAAATCTATTTTCTTCGTACTTGAGCGTACATATTTCCATGCTGAATATAATAGCCATGTACCCACATAATCTCTAAGCTATCATGTAATACAAGCAGCAACATCACAAAGTGCTTTTCTATACATTTCCCTGTAAGACGCATATTATACGTAAATAACGTAATGTTCAGAGTATTTATATTCCATTAATATTGTCTGCGATTTTTTAAACCAATCAACAAATCTAGGAGCACGCGAACTAAAAAAACTATTCTTATCTTGCACAATCTGTAAGTCTGCAATGCACACTAGAAGAGAATTCTAGTTGGTATATAGAAATATGTAAGTAGTATGCTTTTGATTTTAGATGATAGAAACTGATAGGCATTATAAGATTACTTTGGTACTAACCTGATTCCATTAGTCTCCTCACTATTTTCGGAATGATTGGTCCGGAAAACGTGGTATATGTAGGTGTGGAACCATACGACTGTAATTACGAGTATAATTACGAAGGTCCGCGCTGACTTGAAACGATACATTTAAGCGGATTTCGTGCAATCCACGGGAAAGAAAATATTTACACTGCGGACTTATATAATAAGACGCGATGCTAAGTACAAATAATACTTTTATGTCGTAGTTTAGCAATATTGGTAGGTATAAGCCCCTCCAAGCATCTTTAGAGTTGCTTATATGGCGAAACTGATGTCAGAAGAGTAAAGTTGAATATCGAAAATAAATCACAGGTTTGTGTATGAGGGAAAATAAATGCGGAGAAATGGACTGAAAAGGGATTATCAATTATGTTCCTTTTGTTCATACATTTATCGTCCGCAACGGCGACATACTCCCCTGTTCCTTTCCTCCTCATTTGACTTGCACATCACAAGCGCCGTTTTGCAGTCCCCAAAATTGACTGTCCCCGTATAGGTTATCTCTTCATGAAAGTAAAATGATTCATCCATAAGCATTCTTTTCCTCAGATTCGGAACGGGGTTTAAAACAAAGTTTGGGGAATCCCGAGACATTGCCAGTACTATTGTTTTCATTGCACACTAATTTATCCATGTCTATGGATTTTCTCAAAACACCAAGTTCCTACATTGTAGATAAACTATAGCCTTGTAAGGTTTAAAAAATTACCAAAATTACCAAGTGTCACGCTATCAAGAAGTTTCGAACACATTCAATCACTTCCTCGTTGACATACAAGTTTTTTTTGAAACACATGAGACGCAGAGGATACCATGTTCAGATTCCCCCATACCAGCACCAATACTGCTTTGCTGCCAATACTTGCATACTTTTTCCAGCAAAAGCAGCCGCAGTCCAACTATTTAAACATATATCAAATCACAAGCACATAGCACCGCCTGACAAGTTCACAAACATGGAAAATATATTGACGATGACAATTACGGGAACAACAAGGTAAACAGTTCTCCTGCTGCTGTCGTAGTTTTGACTCTGGTCATTTTGCTCCATGTGTTGGAAAGGCGTATTCCGATGTCATTGTTGACAATGCACTCCTAATAATATGCTGCGAGGCGTTCTGGACGAAGGGCTTTTACACACTGCCTAGCGACATGCTTCGAACGACATTATTTCAAGCACCGCACACCAGTGCAGTAGTGGTAGTAGTAGTTATAGACGTAGCGTAAAAGTATAGAAAACTTTTGCTCCATTTCAACCATCCATATAGAATGTAAGTTTTGCAGAGTATCTCTCTCTCTTTCCATTATTCACTCACTCACATTCATGGTCTTCTCTTGGGCATACCAATACTTGATACTTTGTAGTCGTTTCTTCGCACTACACACAGCTTTTAATAGCGCCCCATGATCATGATGACGATGATGTGTGCAATATGACTGTTGTAGAAGTAGGAACAACGACGACGATCTTGCTGGTCTGGTCTGACTGTGTGACTCCTTTTTTCCGTCTTCTCGTATGGTTTGCCTTTCGAATAAAAACAGCATTATAAGAATAAGCGTTTTCTTCTTGTGCGTAAGCAAAGTACACGCTGTGGCTGTGCTTTTACTAGAAAATCTTTAACTTTGAATTGTGAATAGTGATAGCTGTATTTCGCTATTGCTCTAACAGTCATTCCTTTTTTACGATGAGAAACTACTACTATGATGTATACCCATCACAATACGACACTGAGAGCGATTTTTTAATGTTTGAAATAAGAAATATATATATCGGTAATAGTGGCGTGGAGTTCTAAGTCACTAGAGCAAAAACGCCGAGTGTCTGAGAAAAAAGAGCGGCATCAGCCAAGATGAAATATGTACATTGTCTTTGTATTCATGAATATGAGAATGTCGTTGTAATAGAAGAACTGATAAGATTTAAATGCATTATGTATGGTTTTGTTCTTTATCCCATATTACATCTATTTATTCCCTCCTACCATGGTTTTTTTTATTTCTATGTGTGCGTCTATCTTCCTCAATAATAATACTTGGAAAGCCTCATCATCTTATCCTTCCGTATATACTGACTGGGCATAAGTGGAAGGACGCGCTTGTTCCTCTGCTCTGCTCAATTTGCATATGTGTAACGGTGAATCTGTTGACTGCTCATCTACCACACACTAGTCAGATTCGGAGAGACTTTTAAAAATAAAATATATCAAGTCATCCGTATCGCGGTTTAATGTGAAGTGGTGCGATGGTAAGCGTATTTTTGTGTATTCACGAATTTTTTTTTTGCAAAACTCAACAACAAAGACTGCACACATTGGTTTTAATGCTGTATTTTGTTATACCACACCTGAAACTATCAGTACTAACAAATTGCATGCGGATCATCATCACCTAGCACGTTTCAACTTCAACCTACCACGTATTCCTGCGTACACTGAAATGATGTGAAATGTTCAGAGGCTAAAAATATGTAAATATATCAGTACAAATTCGATGAAACGAAAAATTACAAATATGTCAATGCAATTATGAGCAACAGTTGTTGTATTTACTAACCAGCTACATTGGTAGCAACAGCGCTATCACTTCACGATGACATGAAAATTCATGGATTTTTCCCATTCAAGAAGCCAATTACTGGTTTTAGGTTATGGTTTACTTACGGTTAATCAAACCTCTGAACTTGAAACATTTCTTGGGTATACCTAAATAATATTGACGGAGCTCTTCAAGTCAGTGTGATAGTGTAGATCATTGAGCTTAAAAAATGTAATCTCTAATCGGTAGGAAAATGATTTAAGTGAGCATGCATTCAGATAATGGTTGCATAACTACACGTGCATATTTATAAGCTGGGGATGTCTGAGCGCATTTTGATTTTGGTTTTTCAATTCACCTTTAAATAAATGTTGATTATGAATTTTATGAATAGTGTGATTAACTGCATACACCAGAAAATGTAAAGAATTGTAAGCGTAAGTAATAATAGTTAAGATAACAACGCTATGCAAGAGAGTTGATGCACTTGTGTATAAAAAGAATTGTGTATGCTTGTACGACATAGAACAAACAAGACTTGATTTATAAAAATGCTTGTTGCTTTACCCTATGGCATTAAGGCAGGAATTGGGGAAATCATTGAATTATCCTGCATACTTATCTACGGCAGTTGTAGCAAGAAACCTTCCTCCTAATTTTGGGAGAGAGAGAAACCATTTATTCACTTATTATTTTTCGTTAACGTACCATGTCACTCAAAGTCGCTTGGCTTGATGAATGTCATGTACGCGCTGTCTTCATTAATGGGTCTCTTAGCAGTTGTAGTCGTTGGATATCAGACAATGATAGACCTTATCGATTTGCAGCCACCAACTTGATGTTTACTATTCCAGTCCATATTGCACTGATTTTTCTCCTTCTGCGTTTCCCCTTCATACCAGGATTTACTGCATCTTTCAGAACACAGACGACGGTTGATCGGACTGGGGAGAGTTGACATTATTCTCGTTCAACAGTTCTTGTTTCTCAATGCCCCACTAGAAATATCAACAAATAAAACCATTATTGAATTAAGATTCGCGTTTGAATCATTTATGCTGATCCATAAACTTCCGTTGTTTTGGTGATAAATACGTTTTTGCAAAGTTTTACTTAAGAGGGAGAAGAATGCATAATTAATACATTAATCGCATTATATAGAGCAGGCAAGCTTTAGGTTACTTTCAACATTTTTGTTTAGTTTAAGAAATTACCAAAATTTTTGTTCACATTTTACGCAACACTCAAGATTATTCATTTTATCAAATTGTCTTAGCAGATATGGTTTCTTAAAACAACACATTGTATTGGTACTCTTGCATGCTTTTTGTCCATCTGTACCTTCAGTAGAGACTTGAAAGATGTCCAACTTTGCATGCAACTTTGTCTACTCAAAGAAAGCTATTGCATTATACTAGAACCGAATATCAGTTGATTTGATATAGTAAATACTCAACCGTCTATTATTGTACCCACTGTAAAAGTAAATGTTAAATTGACACTTCAGGAGTTCAGCCCCTAATAAGTCCTTTCTCTGTACAAAACCTCCTACTAACTGCAACTTTATTATTTTTGTTCAGCAAAAGTTTGTAGATTTTGCTGTTTTTCCATTTCTAAAAGTACGAACTTATAAACACTGGTTCTTTTTAAAATAATACCCATTGTGTAGGTTGTAATTGTCCACGTCATGACACTGCAACTACAACAACAGTTTACTTAAAATTTGCAAGAAAAAGAAACTGGAACAGCCATAATTCTACTTTACTTATTATCCGTGACTGACCAAGCGAGCGGAACTATGAATGCTCACAATTATATGAATGTCACACAACAGTCACTAAACAATGACTGAATGCATTATTGTCATGCATTTGGTGTATAATGTGAGAACATAAAACGCTACCTGCATATACAGAGACACATTTTTAATAGGTAACACGTATAGGCATGCCATTATATTGCCGTGTAAGACGAGTAAAAAGAGTGACTCGGATCAAATAAGTAGTAAGTATGAGGTGACCATGGGTTTGCAAAAAAAAGTTACACGTCAAAATGAGCGTATATATATGTAGTTCCTGTTCCAGTGCAGCAGTACTGTTCCAAAATATTATTGAGCACAAGTTTTTAATAATCAACCAAACCAACTGCCACAAGCCAACAAGCGTATAAAAAGCCATTAAAGTAGCCCGCTACGTCAAACTCGATAGCACCTTTTATTATACAAAAAGCTTATGCTGATATGTCTCTATATGTACCTGTCTCCACGGGTAATATTGGCAAAATAATCATACATTCTTATATGAGCACCTCAAACAAAATCTCATGAATTAGACAGCTTCAAAATGTAGTGTTACCTGGGCTGCGAAAAAAAGGTTTTTTTAACCTTCTTCAACAGCAAGTAGTCATAGTGGTACTACTACCTGTGTAATGGTAGTTTATGTAAGTTTTTTTTTTACTAAAGTACAAATACGGAGGGTGGTTGTTCCGAAAACTAAAGCTTTTATTTTGTTGCGTGATAGATTTTCTTCATTGATCTAGGCTGCACATGGAGTGCTTGGCAAATACAAGGCAATTCATGTTTCATAAACATCGAATCACAATAATAACAAGTTGAAAATACGTGGAATCCATCTAAAAATGTACGTACTATGAGTCAAGTTGAGCATTAGGGGAAAATGTGGAGGAAAACAGCATTTTCATCTATTGTCAATTGTGCTCGTCGGAGTAGTTCTTTTGATGGTGAAAGTAGGATGAGGACAACAAAATAAATACTGGACTGGCCAATAATTCCTCACATGCCTTTTCCAACTTTTCTAAAAGCAGTTTTTGCTGGAACGATTCCATTAGTTTTATTATCTTTGTTAATGCTACCATGTCAAAGACATGACGTAGACATTGCTTATTAGTGGTGCTCATCTGCTGAACTGGTATTTAAACCTGTAGCGGTGCAAACAATAATTGTATTATCATGACAACTTTGCTTCTTTCATTTATTTCTCTCACTGACGAAAACTCCAATTACGGAGTCAATTTTTCGAACTGGAATCTAATGACTGTATTGCATCACATAACATCTATAAATGTTTTATGCGGATATCTGAATTACTATGGAGAATTATTTATTAATGCAAGCATATTTTTCTGTAAATGTAATTGGATTGGTGTACTTTATGCATATTTTTGGAAGATTCACGTCTAGTTAATTACAGTGTGGCAGGGATAGCCAATAGTCATAGCAACATAATTATCTATAGTAAATGTTTGTAGAAGTTTAGTAACAGTAGCTAACTGTCTATTCCAGTACTCTTGACAAAGTAAATCTGAATTAATTCAAGATTTTCATTTCCGTGAATGGGTTTTACTAATTGACAAACTATAGGTACCGTTGTCTAGTCATTCGATATGTTACCTTTCAAAGTCTCCGGAATTGGCTTACATAAATACTATGATTTTGGTATGTTCAGCGTCAGCATTATTCTCCAGTATTGATTGAACTTGTGGTGAGCCTATGACACTTATAATTGTCATTCATGGATCACGGTCATTTTCATGTCTAATATATTGTACAGGTTTCATTTTCAGCTACTCCATATTTACTCCAGTTATACAAAAAAACTTCCCAATTTACCACCTTCAGCAAAGACAACAATCAAATTAAATACTTTCAGTAAAGACAAAGAATATAATTTAATTAAGATAGGTTTCCATGTCCCTACATCTTAAGGAGCTTAATCACGAAACAATAATTTAATAGCTTTGTTCTTGATTATAATGAGAATAATTTGCATCATTTTGCACTTACATTGTTAATTTGGGAAACGTCATTGACATGTTTTAGTGTGCACTAAAACTCACTAAAACCTTGTGTTAAAATCGATCTTTAATAAAATCATGGTCGATTACGTGCTAAATTGTACGGTCAAGTCAATTATTGAATGAATAATGTAGTTGTTGTTGTGTGCCCTCGATGGAAATTTCATTTGTTATGCCATAATCATGCTAATGTTTGCTGTTTAAATTTGTGAGGGTGCTCAGGATAGAGATAAAAAATAAGTCTACTATGACTTTTCTTTCAAGCATTTTGATTACGAGGATTTTGTCAAATTTGAAATTATTGCAAAGAGTTACTGCATTGCTTAGAGATAATTTTTAAATTAGCACGTGTTCTTATACATTTTATGCCTTACAATCTGAGGACTGACACTAAACGATGGCGAGAGAGTTATGTCATTTCATGACAGACACACGGAAGTGATTGCATTGCATTGTTCATCGCTCGATTGTAAATACTGCAGTACTTATGCGTACGCCTTAAGCTTCATACTTTCTTGCTGAAATTAAATGAACGTACAACACAATAACAATCTATGTATACGCATACATTGAGGCTTTGCAATTTTACAACCCGATGAAATAGAATCAAGATATTCTGGTTTCATCTGCTTTGCAGCGGAACACAGACTGGTCATTTTTTACTACCTATACGTGTCATTACGATACATTTGTAAACTTTCTGAGTAAGCGAGTAATCTTAGCAATGCATGCTGGTGCAGTGTAATTACAGTAACTACACGTACGACTTGTAAAAAAACTGCCTAGGTAGTGTTTTTATTATTAAATAGCAACGCGCCATCATTATTAACTTATTATATTTATGACTACCTTTTTGATTAACATAAATAACGACATAATAACACTGAAAGTAAGCGTATTACAAGGTATTCAAGTTTGTTGTGTATAAGCAGCACATCATCAAGAACTCTAAAAAAGTATACATTTGAGTCCCACATTTTTTGCTTGCGAAATTTGCAAATCACGCTTCATATCAGGTCAACGTCCTACCCTATACATGGTTAACTATCGGTGAAAACCAAATGGACCACCTTTTTGTGATCTTAGCCCTATCCCTGCGCAACATCTTTTAGACGCATACTAAAAAAAATATTTTAACAGGTCAAATAGCGGGCCATGCATCATTTATTTGAATGACAGGATAGAATGCTTTTGTTTATGAAACTTTAGTAGTTTGTAATTTTGACTGTAAATAAATGCGCTAAAATTTACAGCGGTCAAAACTCAACAGCAATAAACCTTAGGCATTACTTGCTTAACCCATATGCAGTTTAATTTTTACGGAAAGACATAAACACAATCAGTGTGGACGGACGGTCGTTTCCGTCACAGATATTTCTAGGAATAATTTTACTTTCAATGACTTTCAATGTTACCTTGTAAAGCACTTAGCATACTGATGTTAAGTAGTTTTCTATGCACATCTATTTTAATTTCTTTTCTATCCTATTTCATAATCACTTTCAAGTCTATGCCTTTATTTTAGCATTTTATTATTATTATTACTATTACCTCTGTCTATATTTACAGAACAGAGATTTCAAAATAAAGTTATTTGATTCCTAATTCACTACAATTTTGCATCTTTAAAAAGTCAAAAATCATTTTTACCTTTTTGGCATGAGTAATAACAATAACAATGACAAATTGATGAAGGTCATATTATTTAAATCCTCTTATAAAATAATAGCTTTTGTACTATTCAAAAGCATCTTTAAAACACACAGGTATAATAATAAACTTTCAAGAGGCTTAGCATTTCACGCCAGAGTATTAAATGACATGTTAATTATGTATAATAATGTGGGCATATATTAGATACAAATAGCGATGATGTACGCCTATTTGTGTTAGAAGATCTCATGTATAATGCAAGAAATCCTTTTGCTTTGTGACATGTGAAAATGTTATGCACCAAGAGATTACATGTATACTTGTAAAACATATTATAAAAATGCACATTATACTCCTTGAAAATGGTAATCTAACAATCGTTGGTAGAAAAACCTGTGCAGTGAGTGTGAAAAATACCCATTCCATTCTTCACGATCTAGACTACTTAAGCAAAGAACCGTGAAAATGTTAAAGCTTTTTAGCACTGATTCAAGGGCATTATTGCAGCAGCAGCAGGAGCAATAGCACAAAAACAAGAACCTGGCCACATGAAAAGCGGGCAGAGTAATTTTATTTTATAAAAATAAAAACAAAACTGCCTAAACTGGTTTAGGTTTAAATATAGAATTGTATTTGGGAAGGCGTCAAGGAAATGCGCTATGCATGGTGGTACAATTGCAAATTCGGATTTCTAATATCATTTATATAAAATTGTTTACCGGGCACAAGAGAAAAACTGGCGATTAAACAATGGGTGGCAAGGATTCCGTTGACTAAACAGTTTCTAATTATGAGCTTGCGCTACTTCATTCTACGCGATGTTTCATTCATTCTATATCAACGGGTTTTCTTAAATACTTTGTTTTTTAAAGAAAACTAAATTTTGAATGCTCATTTCATTGAAGTTTGTAAAAACAAAAATAAAATCTAACTGAAAAATAAACTGTTAATTGCTTTTTTAAATATTGAATTTCGCTTGAAAAAAACGAAAAGAAGGAAATTTAAATAGAAGCTTTAGTTGCCCTTTATAATTTTCTTTTAAATGGCAATTGCAAAAGAAAAAATAGAATCGGATTTGGTAGAGAGGCAGTTTATATTTAAATTAAGCGTATCCACACGCGAAGCAAGCTGGTTTGCATATTATTTCAAGTAAACTATACCGAATTACTGACCCGATAAACAACCACGTCAATAGTTGTGGCTGTGATTCACATTTAACCAGATTATGTACATGTGTATAATATGAAATCATATAGCGATAGCGACTAAAAGTAAATATTTGTTTGGTCAATTGATCTCAATCGAAACAAACATGAAATGCAATTGTACAAATTTCCATCGTCAGTTGACGAGTCACGTATAATGTGGTAGCCGATTATGAGTTATGATCCAAATTACGAAGGAACCACAGACATATGTAAAAATCAACACTCGAATATGATAGATTCCATCTAAGCCTATAACAAAATGCGCACTTAAAATGTCTTAATAATAAAATTATCTGTAACTTTTAAAACGTATTTTCTTACCAACCCCGTCATCAATCTCCAGAATGAAATATCTTTATTCCGCTGAAAGACGAATTTACTTATAGGCGAAATCAGTAATGGTTTTTTCGTAGTTTTCAAAAAAGTTTTAAATAATATTCAATAGTTGGAGAACTCAAGGTTTATATGTTTTATATAAATTACTCACACAGAACTCCACAGAGTTTGTAATACTGAATGGGTGATTTTGATATTATCGTGGCAATGATGCGTAGCAGTTTCTGATACGTTATGTGTGGTGATGATTCCGCGTAAATGAAGCCACTGAATCAGAAGACAGGGAAAATTATGAGCATGTATGGAGGATGGTGTTCGCAGCCGTAGTTGAGCGTTTTAAATGATTCAAAGTCAAAAAATAATTGGCAAGAAAAACTTATAACGATCAAGAGTCTCTCTTTACTTATGTTTATGCCTCATATTTAAAAAATACGCATTAATATTTTATCCAGCTTAGAATATTCGTGCATAAATCTGGCTCAGATATGCAACCAGCAAGCTTACTTTCACTCCGGAAGCCAATAATACTTTCACAGATGAACTTTTATACACAGTGAAAATATAAAATATAAAGTAATCATGCACATACTGTTGATTTTTCTTTATACTCATGCAAATCGCAATGTATGTGAAATGCTGTCACAGGGAAACTTTAGAATCAATCATTGCATTGGAAGTTTCACATCAACTTATTCATCGTTAAAATGTCCACACCTTCACTAGCCCTCTATTCCACTTTATATTTATGACAATGCTCATGCAGTTTATAAAATTATTATTAAACTTTACTAATTATATTCACACACAACATATATAACTTAATCACTAAATCAATAAACATGGCAACCGTATACTGAGGACTTCAAACTCTAAAATTTCCCACAATTAAACATAATTATAATATAGACTAGGAAAAGGAGCACCAATTTTTTAATCAAAAATAGGAAAAAACAATAATGGACAAATTAATCACGAAATTAGACGAGACAATAGTTTCACAGGGAGCGCTCTCATTATCATTATTGTAGCCTTTAAAGTTCATAAAAAAGGTCCAAATTCCCTAACAATTACCTATTCTATAATATATCTTATTTTTTTGCTTGTTGTGTCTGCTTGCTACTTGCAAAGCCGACTGAGTAGGGATCAATTGAAAAGAGAATAATATTGTGTAGAATCATGTGTCCGTGGACTTTCTACTACGCAAGCCAAAAAGCACAGAGAAGGGGAAGTCAGCGTGCAATTCACAAAATCCCATATAGGGAGTTCTACAATCTATACGAACACTACTTGCTACAATTTTTTTGCCATGTGTGTGTGTGTCTGTGCATTATACGGAACTAATGCAATGGAGGAAAGCTGTATAGTAAAGTGGGGATGGATCTCCTCCACCAAAAGACGAATACACAGAATTCTTGGTCTTATCCAACCTTTAAAAAAGTTGCTAGTCGACCTGTAATAAAGCTCGTAATACCAGTGGCCAAGTCAAATGATCCTGTGTGTTATGTAGTTTATGTGCGTGCATAATATATTCTCATGCGGAATAAAACAAGAAGAAAACATTTTTTTTATATTAGATGATTACACATTTTTTTCGCCAGTATTCACACAAACAGCTTTTGAAACAGCAAAAGCCTTCAGGTATGCATGAAACGGTTTAGCTCGCTCTCGTGCATGTGTTTAAAAAGGTTGTGGTGGTAGACAAGACGAGAGTTCAATTCCCCTTACTCAAGCCATTTCCGCTAGCATTTTGGTGACCAAACAGGATAGGTATAATATGAAATGCTTCATGAGTATAATGCTGTGTGTAGATTGCCAAAACATTTTTTACTCAAGATACACGATATTATGCCACTACATGTGTGTGTCTAGTCGATTGCCTATGTATCGTTGAGAGAAGGTGTGCGTCACGCGTATTATATTTTATTTTATTAGATGGACATTAATATATGGCATGGATTTTTGGGTTGTCAATATAAACGCTCAGATACAAAGGAAAGTTTTTGCTTTGATGTAGATGACAGACGTTGCGTAGATGAGAGTTTCAAAATTTCATTAAAAAATAGTTTGCACGCATACGATTCAATTTTTAAGGGGCTAATACGCGGAACCCTCAATGACAGTTTGAAGAGTTTATCTGGAAATGGTATGATTATAAAGAGTGTGGGGTATGAGAACAAACGATAATGAATAGGTGTTATAAAAGTCATATTCAATTAGAGGAAATGAAAAGAGGAGATGTTGCGTTGAGGCCGTGATTGCGTCGGAACTATGTTGGTAACTAGTAATTTTACCAAGTGGCACCCTATGTTTTTTGAAAAGGTAGATTAATGATTGAGGAACGTACTCTCGGCATTACATGTAAATTATGAGCAAAATAGGACACACGCTTTCTACTAGTAATAGTAGTGGTAGCTGAATGAATGATCTCTTCATTCCGTAAATGGACACGGAATGGCTGTTGTGTTGCTTTAATCTCTGCTAAATTCCATCATAAGAGTATTCGCAAATTTCCTTTCCAAATGCATGCAAACAATATTAAGCCATTTTTATAAACGAGGTTTGCTTCGTCTAAAGTTGTGACGGGTATGTATAGAAATCCATAATAGATGATGAAAATGACTAAAATGAGTAATCTCTGATATTTAAAGAACCATATTTGTCATTACTAGTACATTAAAACAAGATTGCATTAAATATGATTGATTATGATTACACTAATGGTAAGGAAAATTCATCTTTATCTTGACAACTTTTATACGGTACAACTACCGTTTCGATTAGTACAACACCAAAATTCGTTTCAAATTTTGGTCTTAATTGCAAAAACGGCCTTAGAGGTATTTGCACGAGTAATTAATTTCATCAAACAGATTTATTTATGTAAATACAATGCACAGTTGGCAGTAATGGAAATGGAGATATGTTGTGTGACATGATGCTCTCCTGTTGGCATTTTTTGCACGTATTACTTTTATTGCCCACTTACTTTTTTATGTTTTAGTAATAATCTATTTATCCTGCTCGCATTTTACCTTATGAAGGCAACATGAAGAAGGGTATAATCCTGTTAAAGAGTTCAAAATGTGTACACTGCAAAAATTGCTCCCTATGTACTCACGTTTATTTGGTCCAGATATTGAAAATATCGGTGTAGGTAAATAATATGAAGCTAATTTCAAAAAGGCACAACTAAAAAACTTGAGACTATACTACTCTTGAGATTGAGACCAAGAAAGCTTTTTTAAAAATCTGCAATCGTTTTAAAAACGCTTGCCTTGTCTATCAGTTGTTCACTATTTAATTGCTTCATTAGCATTTTAAATTAATAAGTCAATGGTCACATGTCAATGTATACTTATTTCATATTATCATATCTTGATACGCAGTACGCATCATAATTATTGGAATGAAGACCTCTCATTATTGATGCATATTTACATAAAATGAAAAACTGCTAGCTGGCGATATTTGAAAAACGTTTCCACCCGCTACATTTTCATTTTATCCCGATTCGATTCTGCCGCCGCCAAGAAGCATACAATAAATGAGCCATTACGACAAGACTGTAGATTTTTAAAAATATGCAAATTAACTGATATAAAATAAGGATTTCGCGGCTTGCATGTCATGATTTTTACGAACGATTCAACTACAGCAACTCTTCATTCTCTTTGTAACTCGAGTGCATCTACATACAACCGCGCTACTAAAACGTGCATACGAAACATGAAACACGTTCTCCTCTCCGTCTGCATGAATTAATATGAAGCTTTTTTCAGTATTTCAGTGCATTCGTATTCGTGTCGTTTTGGCTTTTTTGGTTCTCTCTTTGTGTTTAACTTGGTGGGGAGACATAGAGCAAGCAAAGATATTCGGCTACTGGTGCTTGCACACAATCAAGAAGCCAACCGGCAACATTCGTAAAACGGAGCAAATGCAATAGGTCGAAAGTGAATTGTGTCTTTAAAAAGTTTGAACATTTTCTGGATATTTTAATTAATTGGGTAAGTATTTTAAAAGTTTTATCAACGCTTTAATAAACTAGATTGCATACGTCATGTTATAAGAAGTATGTTACCATGCATATAAGTTTCATATTCGTGCATTTTTTGCACAAATGAAATATTACGTGTGTTGTTTCTCAGCGTCTTCCAGGAATTAGTAATTAGTATACTAACAGTACATGTATTTTTATGTAGGTATGCCAAGTGACATTGGGTGAAAGTCACGGGAATTGGAAAACAAAGGGGACCATGAGTGGGAGATGGTGAGAGGGAGCAATATGCAGAAAGACGAAGCCACTGTTAAAACCATGAGTGAGGAGAAGGAGGAGTCAACCAGAATGAGCAATGAGGAGGAAGATGACGAGGAGATGGGGAGCTTCATCAGGATTAGATCTCAAACTGATGGGATTTTTGAGCAGGAGGATGAGGACGATGAGGACGATGAATTTTATGACTTTCCTATACCAGAGGTAGAAATGAGATCTCCTCCGACGAGGAAAAGAAAGCAGGATATAAGTTTTTTAGATAATGAATTAACGGATGTGATTGAGTTGCCCGATGATGAGGAACAAATGTATACTGACAATGAGCCAGTGTACGCATTGGACTCGGATATGTTCCACTCTAGGAAGAGGGACAGGTTGCCGTTGTATCTTCTCAATCCGGATGACTATGGCCATGACCCGAAAAAGCAGATTCAAATTAGGCGAGCAATCATCACTTATCGTCATCATCAAGACAAGAAGGAACAAATCATTAAGTTGACAGAAGAGAACAAAAAGCTTCGAGAGTACACAGCACTCCTCAAGGCGAAAGTGGTGGAGTTGAGTAGATGTGGCTGCAACAAAAATCAGACTGCTAATTTAGAGGTTCTTGATATTGTGATTCCACAAGTGCCTCCAAGAATGTACGTAAGGGGTAACAGACCAGTGTTAGCTGTTCCCTACAACAAGTGCCCAATGTCACCAACAAGCTTTGCAAAATCCTCTGCTGAGGCATGCAAAAACGAGGGTGATTCAGGCCCCAAGTTGAGTAGACCCTGTAGCTCGTCAAGTGTCCAGAGTTTATCATCGCCTTCTCTCTCAAGACCTACTACTGTTGATCCAAGCAAGCCATTGATAAATATCACATCTTCACGTTTAGCATCTTTAAATTGCAAGGCTCCAAGCAATCTCACTCCAATATTTCCCAAACCACCAGTAAGTAAGCCCTACAATAACGGAATGCCAACAGCGTCAAGTCTAGTAAGAGCCACACGATCCGCAACCGCCACCGCTCAAAAGGGTTTACCAATGGGTAGTAATATGAATCGAGTTTCAATTTCTGGAATGGCACCAAATCGCCAAGGCTTCATTCCAATTTCATTAGCTGCCGCAGTAAAGAATGAGCCTGGTCTGAGCAGTACCTCCATCATGAGTATGAACAGTGCTAAAGTGTCTTCATCCATTTCTACCCCATCTCTCATGAATGCCAATGTGAAAATCGAAACTTCGACTCCAGCGACTTCATCATCCGCCTCGAGAATAGTCTTTGCGAAAAAGGGCAACACTACAAATGCAGTTCAAACAGCTTCACAACTTCTCTTTGGCACAAGAGCAATTCCGCAAGGTCCTAGTCCCGGGATGAGACCAACATTTGAAGCTAGTGCTCCCTTGACTGCGTCACAATTAGCTTTCGCAAATCGAATCCCGAAGCCATCAACTATTACAAATCCTCTCGGTCCTCTCAACAATACCACTCGTTTGCCTTCTCAATCAAACCAGGTTTTTAGGACGGCGTCAGGTCAAGTTCTCAAATTAGTTCCAACCCCTCCCCAAATGACCCGTAAAATGCCCAGTGCTGGAAGGGGATCTGTGCAACGATTTCATCCTATTGTCCCGAAACCTACGCCAGCATTAAAACCGATAGACCCAATGGACGCGGAAGCAATTACCAGACAAATTAATAAGCAACAAATGGAGGAAATGTGGAGAAGTTTTGAGGATGATGAAGAAGATGAGCTGGCCATCATAGCTGCAATTAATGGCACTAGTCCTCCTCAGAGAACCAGGAAACAGACAATGGGAAATTTAACGAAGCTGCCAGAGGAGAGGCCGAAACGCAAATCTAATGGAATACTAAAGGCCTTCGGAGAAGAAATTGAGTTGAATAAATATGAGGACATTGTTTTTGAAGAAGCGGACTAATTTTATTTAATGTGTTGTCTGTTTGGTAACAAAATGTGGATTGATTGAGTGAATTATGTGTTAACTAAAACTAATTGTTTATAAAATCCAATTTAGGGGACATCACTGAAACTTATTATCTATGTTAAATCACATTGGAATTTAATGTTAATTGTTGCGTTGTTAATTATTGTGTATGTATAGATTTGCTGACATTTACAAACTCGAAAATTAGAGCCACCTCTTCAAAATAGCTTATGTGTGGATCGAGTTGAAACTCTCCATGTTATCTCAACCACTGAACTGTTATTTGTTCATAAGGTGGCTAGTTTTTGTTGATTTCAATGTTGAAATATTAGTTTTAATAATAAGTGTTCCAAGTTTATGAAATACAAAACATTGTATATAAAAGTTTTGTCTTTATTATCGATAGTTATATAAAGTCATGTAATTAACGACGCTTTTCTGTAATGTGCGATTTATATTCTATATGTACACAACCCGAACATTTTTCGAACTTCGATATTTTTTCACAAAGTAAGAAATACATAGATATATAAGTATATAGTCTAGTTTACAAAATTACGTATACATACTTACAAAATAAGGCTGTATTGTATAAAACGTTTCTTTATGAAATATTGGTTAGCTAAAATTAAATACAAGTAAATTTACATTGTCAAAGTTTGTATAAGTTAATTTGACGTGGACTCTTGTTCAACCGTTAAAGGGACGACGTCAAGAGCGATAGCAATAGTGCTACTACAGCACTCGTGACTGTTGCGCCTAGTGATGCGATCTGCTTAGATCCTCCCGATGTCCTCGTAGGAGTATCTGTAGCAAATAGATATTTCCCATTTTAGTAAATTACAATCAATTTTATGTAACAACTAAAGAATATTTTTACGCCAGATTAATCGATAGCTGTAACGTGGAAACATTTTCCAATTTCCCAATGTATCTTTTATAAAAGTGAACAACTATTAAAGGTAATTGTTTTACCGATTCCAAGTTGATTTGTTAACTGTTGTGACGGTCTTCTAGATGAACATGTTCTATATGGCAATTTGGTTTTCCTTTTGGGTGGATTTAGAACCCCTGGAATATCTATACTGGGTCTGCTTATTTCTCTTCCGTTAAGCAGTCGATCAAAATCCTGCTCAATTCTGTTCGCCTCAGGTCCTAGATTTTAAAAAGTTATTTTATAATAAAATGTAAACTCATTTTCTCCTGAAATAACAACTAGCCAATAATTATAGTCAGTCATCCATTTTATTACCTCTGAAGTGAAACAGAATCTGAATACATTCTCCATTGTAAACGTCTTTTGTTTGTCGATTATCATAAGTGAGTAGCCATTCCGGCACTCCCAATACTTTTCTTACTTCATCAATGAAGTCCTCTCTGTTGAGGAAAAAATTATTAAAGATGTGCTTAATTATTGTTGAGATAATACTTGCGCATTGTACTAGTAATTCAACTAAATTTTTGGTTAAAATAATAAATGAGACTATACTATCATTGTTATAAACATTGTGCTTTCACTTACAACAAAAACGTGTTGAATTTCCGAATGTTAGCGTATTTGATAATATCCTTATCTGGATCTATATTCGCACATGCCAATCGCTCGACCCCTCCATTGGGAGCGTGAATAATTAGTGATCTTCCAAGTACAGAACCAGGGCCGCCTGTTGGTGAATAAAATAATGTATTAATTTTTTTGGAAACAACGTGCTGTTAGTGCTGTAGGTCTAGGAGTCAGCCAGCATTTCAAAGTGTGTGCTAGCATTTGATCTCTTTCATGAGTGGGAGAGTGAAATACGACAACCTCCCCTTTCTAATAAGTTTTCATATATATTATGGTAAAGCAAATCATTTAATTGTTCGACTTACTCAGGGGCAAATTTGGATCAATCTTAACATGTTTATTTTCGCCAAGACTAATGGGTCCTAGTCTTCCTGTGACGTCACCAACCTCACAACGTAAGGGAGTTTCTGCAGAGCATTCTTGAGCATAAAATTCCACCTAATAAAATTGAATACATTAATACAGATTAATCATGATATTTATGCGCATTTAATATTCTCCATCTATTGTTTAATTGACAATCAAGTTTTTTTGAAAGGATAACATAATTACATTATTTGGGTCGGCCAAATGAACAAAGTATGGGTTCCAACGGTAGCCAGCAGCAACGCATCTGTGCGATAAGGACTTCACTGCAGCATCATGTGCTATACGATTAACGAAGACGGACCAAGCATGGCTTCTTGACTGCAATAGACACGATACATGTAAAAATGGATAGTATGTAGTTTATTAATGAAATTGCTGGAAATTAGAAACCTTTGCATATTATGCCCCCTCAAACAATTCAATTATGTACTGCAATAATAATATTACTTACCGCATTACGATTCACTTGTCCAGGATATTTAAGGTTAACCTCGATTGCAGTATCGCTAAGACTTCCATCATTATATACCAATTGAGTCTGGTGAGCAACAATATATGTATAAAATATGTCTCAGAAAATATAAAAATAAAATTATGACGTTTGTCAATATAAATGCTCCACATACAAATCTAACGTATCCCCATGCATAACCGTCAGGATGATGAAAGGAAGCAATTGCTCTGTACTCGGCAGCTTCAGATGGGCTATACCCTCGTACAAGATCGGCACATGCATACCTGTAGTTATATATTAAGAGAGCATAAATAACCATCCTGTTCTGTGGTTGAACATTGACAAAACAGTTGACAAGCCAGCAAAATTGTGCATACCGAATATTTCTGTCCGTTTTATGAATTACGATAGAACGGCCGATGATTGAATGCGGGGCAATAAGCTCCAAGTTTGTATCATTGTAATGCTTTTCAAACTCGTGCAAATTGCGAAGTTTGTCAAACTTTCCACTTATGTCACCAACTTCATATTGATCCGGACTTCCCTTGATTGGGGATCTGGTAATGTTGAAAGGGTTAAAATGGCCACCCACAGAGTGATCAGAACAGGGCTGTGCTTGATGAATTGGAATTGATGTCTAAAACGAATGCAAAAATAAAACATGAGACACGAGCATCTCCAAGAAAATCGGTAAGTTATCTTTAAGCATAGGAGTATGAGCTAACCTGATGAACGTGATAGTTGGAAACAATGCCTTCCAGTCCTTTAAGCATAACGTGGGTTTTAACTGGAGAAAATGGAGTTTCTTGAATGAACTCAAGACGACCTGTAATTCCTGTTTTTCTACCGCCATTTGGAAACCAATCCTTTGCCACAACTTTTATTCTGTACACTCTTTGAATCCTAATTGAAAAGATGGGAAAACATTATACATACATACATATAATTGCGATCGCCTGATGTCAAGATAATAACAGCAGATTTGTTGGCGTTTGACATACTTGACACAACCCAGACGATTTCCACGATGAACTGGATGGACTTCATCTGTTATCACTACAGATCTTCCAATAATGCCCCATCGACCAGATAAAGGAAGATTTGTATCAGTGAAGAATCGCCTTGTGTGGGTAATGCTAGTTTTTGTTCCAGCCACAGTTAGTCTTTGTGTTCTTGTACTAACGTCTCCAAGCTCACATCGGAAGGGACTGGAAGGTCCACAGTCTGAGTATCCTCTAGACTCTGTGCTCACCTGTATATGTTTCATATAATAGATTAAATTTATCATCCAGTTATCTTATTGGGTAGTAAGTTATCAATATCATCATCAAGACTGTTTTAAAGTAAGTTTACCCTGTATGGGTTAAAATGATTTCCGGCACTCTGGCATCTGTTACGCCAATCGTAGTAATCCTTGTTAATTTCTCCCGAATGGATGGCCCATTCGTGATCTAATGTGTTGTTTTTAGATCCATCACTGTAGTGTAATCCGTCCACAAATATGCTAAAATAAAAGTTTATTAAAGACAAAAGTAAAATTTCAATACCAAAGTGAAAGTCACTTGTTACTGATATGCATTCAATAATGTCAGAATGTTACTTAATTTTAACTGGTTCGGAGAATATCGTGTACTCCTAGATGTAAATGGCAGTTTACAATTTTTTTAATTACCTGGTCTCAGAATATGGATTATTGGCTTCTTGCATAAAGTACAGAGTTCCCACCAATGGATACCGGAATCTTGCCATGGCTACAATTAAAGGTTTGGTGCTTTCAATGTTTCCACATATCCATCTTCCGCCATCACCATCCCTTTTCCAACAAACCAAAATTATGTTATTTCTTGTCCAGACAGTCTAAAATTGCACTTGATCGTGCTCTCAAATATATAATCATGATGACAAAGTTAGTAAATGAATTCCACCACGCATAAAATAATACCTGTAGATTACAATGGATCTTCCAATAATCGAGTTTGGTCCGTATAACGGTACATTCTGATCCAAATAAACGCTAGTAACATTATCCAATCCTGCAAGTGTACCGTACTTCCCACTAAGATCTCCAAGCTGTAATATTTAATGAAAATATTGCATTTTCAATTGTTTGCATGTTTGAACTTAGCTTCAATAGATTTAAAAAATTACTTCGAATTGGTCATCAGTTCCACTAGCGGGGTTGGGATAGTTGGCGACATTGACTTGATAAGGATTCCAATGGCCTCCAGTTTTACTGCAGACGGCTTCTCCTGGCTATAGTAGAAAATCATAAATATTTTGTATATTAGATCAGTTTTAAATGAAGTGGAAATAAAGATTGTTGAAAATATTGCATAGAACCGTCCTGAGAATCTTTTCACTTCTTCATGATCATGAGATCAAGTAATGAAGAATTTATTACTAAATATTAAATTATTAGTTTGAAGATCGTTTGTTGTATTTCGTGCTCAATAATGAAATTATTTAATTTTAACTGCTTACAAAACACCTAAGAATCCCTGTAAAACGCATCCATTGTGACCTTGAATTCAAAATAGTTTTGCAGTCTGCAATAATAATAACATACATTCCCTCCACTACGTTCTCGTCATAAAAGTAAAGATTGACAGATGAATCTTTTCATGCCGGTTAGTCAATCCTATACATGCATTTTACTTTCTGATGAGTTGCCTGTCATAATTTTTGAAAATGTTTTAATCAAATACAACATCTATTATTGCGTTGGCCAGTGGTATGGCCAAAATATAACTTTGTTCAAATACAATTTTCGTTTTCGTAAAGTGAAGGTTGTAGTCTCATAAAACTTTGTTCATTTACTTTCCATAAAATTTACAGCCGTTTATGAAATTGTGCAACTATCTTATACCCAGGAGGAGGGTTTCTTAATTGATGAAGCAACTTGCATCAAACAAAAAGAAAGAGAATGACCGACAGGTTGTCAGCTATCTTTATTGTAATTATACATATAGGTATATGATTCTATAGCATTAGCCATTCAAGCATAAAAAACAATATCTTCATCAAATTTTTCGAATGATGTACTTGGATGCACTTAAGTACATGAAGCGAGTAACATTTTCATCCTAAATTTACAATTACATACATAAAAATTAAATCACATACTAAGCTCATAGCATAGCACTTCATCATTACGTCTTTTGTGAAAGATTACATGAACAATGAATTCATTACTTTCTGACGATTCTTTGCAACAATAACATTGACAAAGAAGTTGAATACCATCAGATATTATAAAACAATGACGTGAACAATAAAACACTCACCCGTCGTTTTGGCATTTTGGGGAACAAATGTACATGGAATGCACCGCCTCTAGAGTTGAGATTTCTTGCTGTGATGTACGTCTTTGTTGGATGGAACGGGGAATTTTGCACGAATGTGAAGTTCACTTTGGCTCCATTGCCTTGAACCAGTGCTATTCCCTTCTTCGGTTCGATCTAATCAACATAATTTAGTAATTTGCTGTCATTATATTTTTACAATTTTATTGCGGTGAATTATCTGCCATTTATTTTCAAATGCTATCATCAACAAAAACAAGGAAAGACCTGTCATAGTTTTACTTGGATGATAAAATCTCACACCAATTGTTACAGATTCAGGTGAATCATCCATTCATTGAGTTTGTATTTCACGGACGTTTCATATAAATCATGACTCACATATTAATCATTCGAAGCATCTTCATAAACATTTTGTCTCGACACAGGCCTTTTGAAAAACTATGGGTTAACGATCTTATTTTTTACGAGAGATAAAAATAAATTTGTCATTAAAAATTTACTGGAAATACTGGATTATGATTACACATAGCTTGAAAGTTATCTGGAAAATGTCAAAATCATTTTCCCTCTTTTACATTAAATAAGTCATTCACGTGTAACACGTTGCATAAAGTTCAAGGAGTACGCTATATTGGCGTGTAGCATGTTTCATTCAATCGTCTAGCCAAAGTACATAACTGATACGTTAATTAGCATTCCAGGAATGTTAAAAACAATTACTTAGGTACTTATTTCACTGCGATCAGTGTATTTGTGCAAATGTAATTTTTAAATAACACTGAAAATTAAAAACAATTTCAAGCGTGTTAGCCCAGTTCCAGCTTTTCTCTTAGATTTAATAGTACTCTTATAAAACAAAGGATTGGAGATTATGTTTATGTTTAATCATCAAAATCATTCTGCCGAGTGTTAAGGTACCTTCTGAATCCGTGCACAGCCCACAATGGTATCAGGTTTATCAGGATGGAATATCACAACAAATACTTTTCTTCGTCCACCATACGGGATCGGGGGTAAGGAGGCGTCTTTGTAAATCTTTCTCGAGAAAATGGATTGTCTAGCCCCAACACGAATTTTGCCATGCTTTTCGGTCATTTCCCCTGCAGCACAGCTCTCAGAGTCTGTCTTTGAGCAATAACCGTTTCCTTGCCGATTGTCTGGATCCCATAAAAGCTGCAGAGTTTGACAATCTCCGTCATCTTTGATGGGAGGGAAGAGATAACAAATAAAATACAATGTATTAGCCAGAGTGATAAAAGATCTGTCGAGACTTATTTTTTGATGCATGTGCATTGATAAAACATATTATAGCGTTCAGTCAGACCTCTTAGGAGTATCTTGAATTCGATTATGTAAAAACTTTAACAGAGCTTTAGTCAGATTTGATATCAAAGATTGGATTACTGGTTAAAGGGTGGAGCTGATATGATATCAGAGTTATATAGCATTAGAGAGTGAAATAAGCCACTAAATATAAAAAGCCATCTGCCTTAGCCAGCAAGATGACAAGAGATTGCATTTGAACAGTTAATATTTTCAGCGCTGCTGCTACAACAGTTTTGTCGCTTTCAACGACGACATGAAGAGAAATTCTATTACTGCATTAAAGAAAAAAAGTCTTTATCTCGACATTTTGTGTATTCAAAGCATGGCAAATACTGTTAAAAAGATTAGGTGAATCACACGCGACCTTTATCTCGTTAGCATAGTCAACATGGAGCTGTCCTAAGAAGACTAATGAATATTATGATCTGTCTGCGCATAGCTTGAAGCTTTAAACTGTTTGATTAAAATTTAGGAAATTAATTTGTTCTATTTAAGTAAGCATCACACAAGCATATTGTATCTGGTTACAAATTGCCATATCTGCAAAGTAAGATGTTTATCTAGAAATGTACGAAGTAAAAAGGACGAGAGGAATGTAGACCACCCGCTGATCAACTCAAATGCACGAAAGTTTATATGGAAATCATATCATAAATTCTTTTAGTAATCAGAAAGCTCTCTATCTTGAGTCATCATCTACATATTATCTTGGAGAAAAAAATAAATGATTCTTGTTAAACATTATGTATCACGTATTGGTTAAGGTATACATATACATATAAATATGTACCTCTGGTGTTGGTGTTGTAATCTGTGATGTACAATTTCCAGGCGTGATCCGATGCTGCAGGTCTGTCCTGATTCACATGAAATAGGTCACTGTAAATGGATGTCGTGAGCCCCTCCCGATCATTCAGAGTCTGGAAATGAACTGTTCCGGCCATTGGTCGTGTGAAGTGAGCAACTCCAAATCTGGTCTCCGCTTCAGCCTGAAATGACAAGTGGAAAGAATAAGTACGTGTGAAAAACATTGTACTTCAGACGAATATTATGAATATGAGGAAATTGACGACATGGGGAAATAAACAGTGATTGTCCGAAATGAATCAAACTTACTGCCATCCCTTCTTTTGCCTTACTCAACGCTGTACTGATTTTTTTAAATAATTAATAATGAAAGCCTACAAGGCTCGATTCAATTTGAATGAAATAGTTTTATATGCACAAAAATGTACGCAACACATTTAACAACGGTTGCGAAGAAGGGATCATTGCATATGCCCCAATGAATTCCCCAAATATGCTCTCAACCCAGCCATGCCACAGTATGCATCAAAAAATATTTATCGTTCATTTTTCTCTACAATCATCAATGCAGGTCGAATTCTGAACCAAATTCATGAATGCAATATTGAATTAGATGTCCTGTGGCGGAGGATGGCATTCACGGAATAAAAGAAGTTTTGATTGAACATTCACAGCTAATTAGAAAGAAAAAAAAACATCTTTTGATGAGACGTCTCATCCAAAGGCATGATCATTTGTAAAGAGATGAAAGGGTTGGTGTGATTCTGTCTGGTTAAATATCTTTGTGGAATATGAAAAACCTAGAAAGCGAAAGGATGAATAATGTTCAACGTAGAAATCGTTGCATAGATTCCAAAACATGTGAAAAGGGAATGTTAACATTCGATGAGGAATTCATTAGATTTGTCTGCTTAATAAGAAAGCTTGGCCAATATTGCATATCAAATTGTGTCGCTTAGAAATCGAATGAGTCAACAAAATTCATCTCAGAACTTTATATGTTCTTAAATCCTCTCAAGAGCTTACCTATGCACCTATAGGAATTTTAAGCATCTATTTAAGACGAAGGAGACAAGGGTTCATGTTTAAGATTATGATGGGAAGATTTTTTTAAGTTGTTGACTATTGTTGAGTAAGATGGGTTACGTGATGATGACTTCATGCTATGGATGATCTTCTCGAAACGACTTATTTTTATACAGATCATCAGACAGTTTTATTAAAATTTAACTAAGGAATTGCAATTACTGTCGTCATCCCGATTTTTTATCTCCACAATTTCGTGGCGTATTATTTTACGTTTGTTGTTTTCATGGCGTCTAGGCTAAGTCGGCACCATTTGACGGAGCATTTTTCCGAGATGTGACATACCTAAATTTAAGTAAATAGGAAATGTGCATTTATCTGTAAATCTTTCGTAGCAATCTTCATTTTGGAGATTCAACTGGAATCGTTAAAGTAAGTTGCATGTTAATTTTCTTGACTACTCCATTTTAATTTTACGACCACTGCCTGTGCTTATCCATTCCATCATAACAACATATTATTCCTCACACTTTGAACTACATATTTGTTTTAATAGTTTTGAGCAAGGAAACTTTAATGTAAATTACGTGCCGGGATTGAAGTTACCAAATATACAACGCACTCATGCCTAACATGGATTACGATAATATGACATTTTTATTGGTTTATTTAGTAGGTTATTTGCTTCATTGTTTCATGTATAAAAAGAGAGGATTAGAGATACATCGAAAGATAATATTCGCATTTCTTAAAATATGAATCACGTTTTCTTATTTTCAATCATAACTGTTGCGATTTTTTCTCTTGAAGATGAGTCTTCCTGTGCTTTTTTTGTTTATCAGGTTTAGGTCTAGTTATGAACTTAATCACAACAAAAGCGCTTTGATAACATTTTCATCTTGATGTAGTCTATGTTAAGGAAATCAATTCATGCAGAAACTATAATTTCCTCGTATTAGTTTGTGTATGTTTGATTGGGATAAAGCGTAAAGAATGGGATCACCGGATTGATAAATATTATGAGCATTCAATGCAAATCCCAATCATATAACTTATTGGTCGTGAACAACAAATTCCTGTAGATGTGTTCACTTAAATCATGATTTTGGTCAAGTTCAATTTCCTTCCTAGATAGGTAGTGCAATCTCCATTTCTCAAAATAGCTTAACTTACATCAATTGTTGCGCAGGTACTTTGTCCCCTCGTTGTAAGCACAAGACTGTGCGCCCAGATACCATCGGTGCCTGTTAAGTTGAATCTGTCCGTTGACAACACGACTGTGGACTCGGTTGGCAGCGTCAATTTGCCAAATACTTCATCCAGTTTCACAATCCTGCAGAAATAAGGAAACAGATAAAATACATAGATATATAAATACACAATCCTTTAATGATGTGTATTACACGGGAGTATTTTATTCCGCACATTACACTCAAAATTTTATAATGTACTTACGGTGAGCCCAGAACCGTTCGGTCACAACGGGAATTCGGATTGACACCATAGCTAACTGGGAATTCGTGGATTGCCCAGGAATATTCGGTTGGGTCAAGCCAGAGTGACTCTATGCTTACCAGTACAGTGACTCTTGAGCCGAGGCCTTCTTGCACCCACGTTACTGTACCTCGAATTCCCTGTCCATTCAAGGGGGCGAATAGGGTAATGCTCTCAGCAAGCTTGAACAAGTTGATTAGACCTGAGAACAAAAAAAGTAACAATCGTATGAAAATTAAAATATCGATAGCCATATCTATGTAAAATGTCATGTGCATGATACATATTATTTTTTATCTGTTTACTTTAAAAAGCATGCCAGCACCCTCACTCAACTCTAAAGGTAAGAAAAATGTACTATCGAAGGTGTCGAGCATTAATATTAGTTGAATTAATTGAGTAATTTGTGTAGACTTTATATTTGAAGAAAGCGAAAGGTGGCAAAATGTTTTTTATTGAAAGTAAGCATCTTCTTTTTTAAAAATGCTCTTGTTTGCAATTATTTTGTTCAGCCTGATTTCTGTGAGAAAATTTCTCTAACAATGCAATCTGTTAACAAATAATTGACAATTCATTGGTAAAATCGTTTTTTATTCTGGTGGGCTGGGATAAATCCGTGTCTAGTTCACATCAATTCACACCATGCGACATACTATAACTTAAATTTATATAATATGTTGATTATCGCTGCTCACGTTTTATTAGCAGCGTTGAATTGAAAGGAACTATTTAAGTTTTTAAGACGAGGGGAATAGTTACTCTCACTGCATCTTGAAACGTAAGCGTTCATATGCTAGAATTTTCCTTCAAAATGTCATTCGCAACAAAGATTATATGCATTTAAGGATCAAGAGAATTTAATAGCAGGTTGCATGCATATTACGAGAATCTTAAATTTTATAACATGCAAATACATTCGTCCGTGAAGATGCACTGACATTGCCCTTTACTAACAATTAGTAATGAGGGGATGATTACTCCTCCACTGGCAACAATTACACATGCATATAAAAATTCCAATATGAGCGCAGTCAAATAATTTCAAGCAAATGCTTTAGACACGTTTAGACATAAAACTCAACCACATATAAAAATATCATATTTGCCGTGCTTTAATAATGTTGTTGCAAAAAAAGTTTTTTGACAGTTTTATTTTTTCGGCATGAACATGGATTTAAACATGGAAAAGCTATAATACATATGAAGTGAAAGTGCATCTTCATGTGTATGTCGGACCTGCACAAGGTAGGATTCCTCTACAGGCTGTATGTCTTAGCAAGAACCAGTGATAAGACTTTAAAACTATTTTTTGATAGAATCATCATCATTATTCCCAGATTATTACACGGATGAATGGCTCGGCCCGTCTGCTGGATTATAACTTTACTACTACTCTTACTACTACATACAATTGGCTTGTATATGACGTAATTACAGAGTATAGAAATTATGTTTACGACTTTGTAAACGAAAAAAGATTCATGGAAAACAATTTTCTCCGACTTTTTTCTCTGAAAGAGAACGGCGTGCCGCATTTTTTCTCATCCTGTCATGCCTTCCTTCGGACCACCCATTATGAAAACTGGCAACAGGAGTAAAAAAAAACACAATAATAACCCTAACAACGCAACGATCACTTTCCGTCGCATAGGTTGTGGGTTCATACATCGAGTCGTGCGGTAGGATTAAGATGCAATCCAGTGCAAGACACTCAAAGTAACTTACAATCGTTTGTCCATGCATAAAAACACAATGCTGCTTTTGTGACGTGAGTATACACCTGAACAGTGGTGAGGTTGGCTAAGGCCCATTCAGTTCCAAGTCGAGAACATCTCTATCAGTTTTTACGCAGTTTTTACTAGACAAGGATTTATTCCCCGTCGCCCCAAGTCCAGTCCATCTTAATAGTGACCCTTCTTATGTTGAGAAGGAGGCACTGGAATAGCATCTAGGTATACATTTTTTAATAATGATATGATGGCTACATTGTGATTCATCTCCATTCACTCGATACAGGATGGTAAACGACAGTGACTGATACAGAGATTCCTTGTGGTAATAATCATTATATTGTAATGACTTGTTAGCTTCATGTGTGGTATGCACTACAATACATCCCCGAAATCCATCTCAGATCTTTGAGAATGTCAGGTTTTAATAGAATGAGATAGCATCGGCTTCAAGGTATGAGCTCTAGGAATGGGCGACATTCATTTAATTCATGAAAGTCAAAATGTTTACCTAAGAATTTAATAGAAGACCTGTACAAATGTCAAATGAGAGTCTTTAATGTAGGTAGATTATTTCTCATAAGTCACGTTAGATAGCCTATCATACTACAGAGGGGTAAATTGGTGACGGTGAAGATGATACAATCTGTCAACGTAACATTCCACAAAATAATAAACTGCGCTCATTTAGATGCAACTCAAATGAACACCTGCTGTCAACTAGCAATACAGTCTGCAAACTCGAATTACATTTCACGAATAAAGAGTTTATTATCTTTAAAAATTATTTTCTTATTCTGACAGTTCTTTCATTCATCATTAAAGGATCATGTATGTAGACCTGATATGCTAGCGATAAAACGTATGGGTATTTGAAGACATCAAAGCACAATTGTTCTAGGATTCTGGGTTCTTCATCTACTGTAGAATTCAAATTCACCAAAAATATTGGCAGTAGAATTCAGTAATTTATTGGACATTTGTTTTGTTGCTATTGTTGTATTTACTTTTCATCATTGACTTGCTTGAACGAGATTAAGTTGTTTGAAATTTCTACCAACTGTGGTTCAAACCAGGCTATACTACAGAGCTACTCATGTTCACGCATTCCACCACAATAATGCACATAAATTAATCAGAAAAATACCTCGCAACCTTGGGCAATTTTCTCTGCTAAAGTTCGACCATTCTGTGTAAAGCCCTTTGACACCTTAAACAACTCTTGTTTTGTAAAAAAACATCAAGTAAATCAGTATAAAAAGAAGCCAATGAACCAGTTAAATTAAACCTGCCGTAACAGCGGTTACAAGAACGCAGCTGAAATAAAAAATGACGCTCATTTCTGCTCCTGGAGAAAGTATAACATCCTCAAAATATAAACCTGTCCTGGTGTCTCGTCGCCATAATGGTTGCAAAAAATGAAATTCTGGACTCTCTGCCCAAACATCAAGCAAATCATCCCAAAAATTTCGAATGGAGCATTATCCCAGACGAGTGTTTGTTAACAGACACTTTAGACAGACAACCCAGACATATACCTACACACCCGGTAGATGCTAACGTTTGTGCATACTTTCAGGTATCTATTAAGGCAGTTGTGGTTAACCATCTCATCATGTCGAGCTAGATGCAAGTTATTAGAAGGGTTAACATTTTTTATTTATCATAAAGCCACTTCAATCTACAAAAAAATGCACACAGAAATTCGAATTCGTGTATCATAATAATATTCAATAGTTGCATGAAGAATTCGTATTAGTTTCGTGTTTATTTGTTAAGTATGCTTGAAAAAAACGGAAAGAAAAATGCCAACGCACGCCACAAATCACGATGATGCGCTGCATCAAATATTTTCCCTCTAATTCACCATTCACCGTGGTAGAGTGAACATTTAATATTAAGTTCTCATTTGGTTTGCTTACGCGTATGTTCGACGGGAGTGACTTCTCATTAATAAACTTAATAGCACACGAAAAGGCATGGTTATTGGTTTACTCATATAACACACACATCTCTACAATGTATAATTTTTACATAATTTTTGCTTTGGTTTTTCTCTTGTTCGACTTGGTGCACTCAGGCACCGCAGCAGCAGGCCGGGTCAAGCCAAGTTGTTATTATGACAGAGTTCACGACGCTGATGAGTCTGTTGTTGATGATGACTTTACATAAATTTTGAACATTGTTGTATTGCTTGTACTGCCTCAGCTAAACAATACCGCTCTCTGCATCATCCTGAATGATACTGTATGCTCATTCAAGCTTTTATGAAGGTGAAAACTTGCAAGACAACATTTTTGTTAAAGTGAGCAGGCGATCAAATAAGCTACGCACTGACTCTCTGTATTGATCCGTGTCATGTCACACACAGATAATTTTAAAGACACAGAATTATTGTTATTATTATCATGTACATCCAATTATTTAATTCGTTGTGCCTTTTTCTTCAAGCTAAAAATGAAAATGTTACGCGCTCTTTGGCCACACATTTTTTTTCTTTCTTCCGCTTGAGCATTTGTAACAATGGTGCCCCACCACCGTTATAGTTGTAACTTCTCATCAGTCAATATGAATGCAATGAGATGTCAAGAAGGGTTTTCAAAGATGTAGAAAAACGTGTTCTCCATTAATGGAATGTACGCCGCATTTTCTGAATCTTTGAATATCTTTCCCTGTCTGAGGAACGATCGATTCTTTTTCGAAAAAGAAGGTTCGTTCATTTTTATAACCTTGCTCATTTTCACGAATAAGTAATCAGCAACTCCAAATTCTTTGTTTGGTCAATAAACTTGTGTGAGCTTCCTGTTTGGGGACGTGCTATAATGTTGTCCTGTCCTTTACGAGAGAGATGAGAGAGATTGTAACCTATCTTTATTTTTTTATTTTTTGTTTTCAATTAAAGTACCGCATTACTATCACAATTGTCTATGACTGAGTCTTGATGAACTTACTTATTTGGGATAGCTATATAGAAATGAATCGTGAACATAAACATTTTATTTCACACCTGAATCGATTAATCCTAAATCTGATGATTATCTATGCATGTTAATAGCCATGATTTTAAAAATATTGTCCTTAAATCTTATAATGATTACAATGTGTCTTGTATGCAGCGAGTAAAACTCACAAAACAAGGTTTTGATTTAACTTGTTCTTTATTTTTAAAATGCACACTGAGAACCATCTTCTTTATTGACAATACTTTTATTTTAGAAGCCCATTGCTTTTTTAATTGGGAAAATATATGTCTAACTGCAAAATAATATACTCCCTGTTCAAATCTAAAAAAAACATCCAGATGCAGTTTTTAAATCTCCCTCCGCCAAAAAATACACAGAGAGGATAGGGCTGCTTCGGGCTGAATACATTGCGTTTATGGCAGTAAAAATTGCATGTTTACGTTTTTTTTAAACTTTCAGTGACAGTATCATTTGCAAAAGATAATCTTTAGTGTTTACATTTCATTCAAAGTTCCATGCTGTGTTTATAAACGGTTCATGGTAAATGAAGGAAGGGGGAAGAGAAACTAAGCACATATCACGATCATAAACTTCAAGTACTATGTATCTGCAAGTATCATGACACGTCTATTCAAATTTCAAATGTTATTAATATCGATGATGCTACAACGCTAATTGTTATTGGATTGTTGGTAACATCAATTATTAATTGAATGGGTAGCTTGGACACTTCCACCGATTGGCATTACTTCCGCAACAATGTACTTGTCTATAAGTTTACAGGTTTATTCAATTATACATACTTTTGTCAAGTCTGTGCCACTGCTTTATCCAACTACTTAACGGAACTTGTACTTTCCCTTCGAGCTAAAACACCAAAAAATCCAAAAAAGCTATTGTCACTCGAGGGACAAGAAAAAGCGCTAAAATGTTATGTAATGAGTAGATGGTCACATTTTTGTAACTCCTACCACTTAACAACAATGATGTGAATATGGAATATGTATGTATTATATATTATATGTTGCCATGGTATTGCATACTGATATATTTGCCCATTCTTTTATGAGGCCGGAGGACTCATAAATTAAATATTTTAATGATTATTTTCTATTTTGTTGCAGCTGACCACAGAAATTATGACAGTGACTGACTGACACGCCTTGATGATGCAAAAATCATAATGTAATCCTGTCCTGAACAGAAAATAGTTTTTTTTTCGCTCTATTGTGCTTTTAATTATAATAGAAAAATTTTTCCGCTGCCAGCAGCAGTTAAAAAATCATCGTCACAGGGGCCTCTCATGTTACTATTCTGTTGCAGACAAGCAACGATTGATAATATGTAGTGCTATAGCTGATGACTTAAGTACGCCAACTAATGAAGAATGAGAGACATTGTTGATGCTGATATTACGAAATATGCTCGTAAATGCTGTGTTTTATCACATTTTATTGTGACATTATTTTCTGCATGTAAACGTGCACTCGCGTATGCATTTTCTTCATTTGATTGTATTAGTATCAAGTATCTCTCGTCAGTATAATGACCGGAACAAGGGGCAAAGTGGAAATAAGGCAAGGAATGGATTGAATAATAATCACAGAAAATATTGCGCAAAAGGTCGTCTGCGTCTAGCTGCAATTACTGTATAGTACGGTGCATATAACATTAAATCTTGTATTCGCACTAACGTAAAGAAATATTGTTGACACATCAGACATCAGTTATAAAATGTATAACATCACGCTAGTGCACTTGAAGGTGGGTATATTTTAGTGTAGCACATTTACATGAACGCATATCTACCATTTGGTATTATTTTATTGCAGTATTGTTTTGTTTAGTTAGTGCAATAATCTTCGTCTTCGTTGTTTCAAATCAGAGTTCCCTGCAACACATCCGAGATTTTATGTCGTGTGTACGTGCTCTTATGTATATTGTGCAATTCCACATAATGTGATATGCACATTACAAATTAACCAGGTGAAATAGCAACGTGTACGTTTGTCTGTACCCCATGAGCTTGTGGATCTTATGGTTTTCAATGAAACATTTACATTTTATGACTGCAGCTGTACCTGTACCCTTTTTTTATCGACCATTCCTTGATTTTATTTAAGCCCCCAAGACAAGTAGCGGGAACCAGTAGACAAATTATGGTAAATTATGGGTAATAATGTTAGCTGACTATTTACTATGATAATTTGAAAATGCACAATACATTAAAATTAGAGTGTGACAGTATATTATGCTATGGTAGCAGAAAAAACAGCATAATATGAGCAATCACGGTGTATATCTGGGTCCTTCTCCCCTTTTTGACATCTGATTTGAGTATGACTGCATAAAAATGTAGGACTCGTGGGAGTTAGACCACAAGAGGATGAATATCTTGATGACTTATGGGAACAAGAAAGCTCTTCACTCACCACCATCACACATTAAACTGCTTTTCATGCCATTCACTATTCATTCATGATACAGATAACGGTAATTATACGCATAGTTACATTTATCACCATGCTCATTGAAGAATAGAGCTCTAAAATAGTAAAGTACCTACATGCAGTCATCCAGTTGTGTCTCTAGAGTGGTATGCATCATCTCGATGTAAAAGCACGATTTTAAAGAAGGATAATTTGCCTACATTATATCAACATATTTCATTACTTATCTAGCTAGAAACGTTAGTTACCTAAATTATATGGAGAACTGTACGATATATAGTTTGATGATGATGTTTACGCATTAGCCACAATATAAACGATCATGTAGCATATCGCATTACTCAAAAAATACATCCTTTCCCTTTCTTTCAAGCACCCACGAAAAGTATGCTCATTCTTTATCTTTTATAAATATGAGCTATCATTATCATCATTATTCAAGTTGTTTGTGACAACAGGAAGAAGCAAAGCAAAAGAAGGCAAACAACCATTATTACTGTTATTAAATAATGTTCCTGTAAAGACAATGAGCCCCCCATTCATGTATGGTACGTGAAATTAGTGGCAGTACTGGCATTACATATTTATGAAATTGCAAAGTCGAGCTTGATAACAACATAATATGTATTAACATGCAAAAATGCGTACTGCTATTGTTTTTTATTGGAATGGGGCTCTTCGACTTGTAAGTACTGAAGCTGTATTTTTTTTTCTGATTTTACGAACTCTGGAATTTGAAATCATTTAGGCAAGACTAGCAGTTGGACTGTAGAACGGAACAAGTGTTGTTAGCATGCAAGTGCATCATTCTACAGAATTTGTTGGTTTTAAAGTTTCATCTATCTGACCTTGCTAATTACATGCGAAATTTACAAGACAAGTTTAAATTAGCTTATACATAATGTCAGTGCATAATGCATTTATCATATATTGAATACATCACACCATAGTGCATTAACTACTTTCGCAAAAATTGTCTTTTAAGGATACACAATATTATGAGCTATATATTCTACAGGTTTGGTGGTTTACTACAAAAGAGCACTTGCTTTTTTCATGATTTATAGTGCACGATTAGTAGCAACGAGAGCAGAGACGGTAAATCATCAGTAGAATTGGTTTCTTATAATAGCCATACATATGCGCTCTAACATATAGTGTCACTACAAGGTGGTAATAATCGCGCTTTTTCAGTTTTTAGTAATAAAAGATTTAAATTAGTAGGCCGACTCACTGTTGCGTGTCATCTACATTCACTTCGATATCATTGTTGTCGTCAGGAGTAAATATATACGCACACCGTGCTAACGCTTCTTTATCCTCCATTGTTACTGACTTTTGATGGTGGTGTGCATGCACTCATTCACCCCTTCTTTATCCTTCACAAAAAAGTCCAATTTTACACTTGTTATTTTTTCTCGTTTCGTTTTTTCAAATATTTACGTCCTGTGTACTAAGCACGATTTGTCATGGTTTTTCTCTTTTCGCTTCATAAAGTCAAAAACTACAATCATTAAATTTTCTTTGACCTGACAAAATAAGACTTCGTATTAGCTCCGGCTTTATATGCGGAACTGTTTTTTATACGTAAACACATTATGAATCAGTGATCACACACACGTGCTTCCATTTATTTTATGACTTTCTCTATTTGCATTCTATTGGGTTTCATATATCGTGGTCTAGTCTGGGCTCGATTAGCTCTTAATTATCATCAGACACATTTTGGGTGAATTGGTTTCTTTAAAAATATGTCTGTTTAACTTTGATTAAGTGCTGCAGTATTTGGTTACAGTACTTCATTCTCGTGGAGTACGAGAATCGTACTTCAACACAATGAAATCATTAATTATTCCACGTGTCGGCAACCTTTTGAAGTGTTCCGAAAGTTCAGTATGCTACCTAAATTGTCGTTAGGCCAAAATAAATTAAACTCTCCCAGACGCTTAAGAAATTGCATATCACAAAAGACTGCTTAAGAGAATGCTCCTGAACATCCTGAATATTTAATTGAGTAAACTGTATCATCCTGCTAGCTAATAAACCAGATCACCTAATGACAACGCTAATTGTAAAAAAAACTTGAAGTAGGAGTGCATGCATATCACTCTAACGCTTGTGTAGGTATGCATATTATTAATTTAGAGTTAGGCCGTATCGCAGGTAAAACTCGTGCTTCTATACAATTGCAACATGACAACCACTACAAATTTATTTGTTTACCTCTCATCGCAACCATCGCTGTACGGAAGTGTATAATGAATCCATCTTCAGGAAATTAATTGAAGAAAGCATTTTTCTTGATTATTATTTTGAATGAAAGTGTGAATCATATACACCAATGTAATAGATACGAAGTCTCTATGAGAATAAGAGTGAGCCATTACGAACTCATTCTTGATGAGCGCAGAAATTCATTATTAATTACCTTAAGTATTTCTGGTTTCAACTTTGGCGATTGTCATTAGTCACAGCTTACATGTTGGATTGCAGTATGCCATTTAAGATATATTGCTGATTACGATTCTAATTTCTAGACAAAATTCTACAAATCCCAAAGGCAACTACAACTATCATAACAGTTTCTATTTACACATGTACAGCTCCATTTTAAAAAAGCTAAGGCAAGACATTATCTATTGTCAGTCGGACAATGGAATTAGTTTTGATTTATTATTAACGACGTAGCCAGTTTTTAATTTTGTTGAAACTAGTTAAGTGCAGAAGGCTGAATTCACTATGATGAGGCTGTATATGATTGCAAATGAATGTGACGAAGTAAAAATGCACATTATTATGATATTTGTAGAAATCAAGTGGATCGGGTAATATTTTATTTTCGTATGCAGAGTTCGATACAGACTCTTTTACTATTTTTCTATACAAAACCATCAACCTTGATTTTAAGCTTTTCACACTGTTCTCTTCGCTTTTCAGCAATGTGGGCAATAATAGTGTGAACTATTTTCAATATTATGAGCATTTGCATTTGCTTTTATGTGGTCTTGACACGATTTGAATTACGCTGATGAAAATGATGAGATGATATTAATTTTGTATTCGCATATACACACTTTCATGATGACGTTCATGCTTTTTGTCACGAGTCACGATTCTGAATGGAGGATCCTGTAGAAAATATTTTTATCAAATAAACTTTTTTAGAAGCCATCACAGACATTCATACTGTCACCGTGCATTAAATAAATCAAGAAAGTTATAAACGACTTTTTCAGCTGATCTTAATCAAGACATTGCAAAAATTAATTTAATGTGATTCCGACTGTAAATAGTGAGCGAAGAGAAATGGAGGTAGCGTAGCACAACGCTAATAAATGATGTGCAAGCATGCATGCATTTACCATTCAAGCAAAAAAATCATCATCAATCTAAATTTCATGATTTCATCGTCGTTATTTTGACTCTCGCGAATGAAGAGTCTTCCTTCATAAAAATCCTATTATACCTGAACATATAGCTCTTTTAATAAGCCCGTATGCTATTCCTGTAATTAGTATTCATATTGATAAAAATCAGCAATTTTACTACTCTTGCTACCTGTTGCTACGCTAGCTCATTCTAAAAATCTTCAGATTTAAACCTGACCCTTTCAGCGTTTCATCTTCTCCTCTTCTTTCCTCTCGAATGAGAGAAGTGGCGTGGAGAGCAAAGCACGAGCGTCTCAACTTCTTGCAACTTTTAAACGTCTCGTTGTCAACGAAAAATACTTGGGGGTTCCGGTTCGCTCAAAATTCATATATCTTTTTAGCTCATGGCAAAACAACCACGGAACAAAGTAGGAGAAAAAAATGTAGACAAGAAGTGTTGGTTTTCGATTACCTACCTGTGATTTCATCCAAAGGTGCATTGCTTACAGTCATTATCGAAACAGAAGCAGCATCTTGAGAATGATTCTTTCTTTCTGATTAGCATGATGAAGTAGAGAAAGAAATAGGCTCTTCAAAACGCATTAAGTATTTTCCTTGATGTTGAATGGCTTTACTGCAATTTCGCCAATGAAGCTTGAGGTATCGCTTAAACACTAAAAAGTTTGAGTGTCACGTCTATTCGTTATTGCATGGCCGTTATTGTATACCTAATTTGCAATAAACGTATATACTTATCTGTGCAGTAAAATGTGTCTTAGATATATCTATCGTCTGCTGTCATCATCTTTTGTTTATTTTCTTTGTGGTTCCTATTGATTACCATTCATTTATGATTCATGAAGACTGATTACCATAAATAAAAGATTGGCACATTACTCTTGTGTGTGTGCTATGCTTAAGCAGAGGAATGGCTTGACCCGATGGGTTTGTTGACTCAGTGTTAATAAATAAAAAATAAATGGGAAGACAAAAAATAATACTCTGTAAGTAAGCCTTTCCCTCAATGTGATTATGCTAATCACCTCAACACAGTCACGTAAAATATTATAAATCTGAGTTCTCAATAAGTATTTATTCTTGCAATAAGATTATGTCTGTTTGATCATGCGTTTTCATCGATATATGCTATAATCGAATAATACCTTGACTAAACGCAAGATTTAGTATGGGGTATGGAGGCTATATCGAATTGCATTGAAACCATACTAAAAATTGGAAAGCAATTGAAAAGGCAAGGTAATAATAACTGCTTAAAAAGACTTTGGTGGTTAAAATCTGGAGGTGTTTTTTACGTATTGTTGGCCAGAAAAGATCATTTTATCACGCTAGCCTTGCGTCTGAGTGTTAACTTTTTTAAACAGCAGACAATAGGCAACAAAAGCAATTCACAATTGCAATTGACTATGTTTGAGCTCCAATCAAGCCACACATTGAGTAAGAGTTTACCTTTCTCCTTCTCCTTTGGAACAATTGTTTCAACCGATGACAAATTGCAGTTGAACCTGTCTCTGAACTGCTTCATCTCCTTCCTTTTATGTAAACACAATGAGCAGATTATTTAAGAAGGCGGATGTCCTGGGTTTCCTTTGCTTCAATTACATTTCGATATTATGGTATTACATATAACCTGTTATGAAATTTATAATGATTTATAAGCATTGAAATTGTAAGGTAACTTCATTAAAAGCCAGATGCATGCATATTCGTTGATATTGCAGCTTACAATACAACTCATATATGATACGGTGCAAATATTTAGTCAGTGTGCACTAAAGCATTGACATCTCCAACCTATTGTGCATCTCTTAAAACTTCAATGGCTTATGTATTTGTTTGTCCCATTTGGGAATTGTGCACGCATGAGTCGTCTTTCGGTTAAGATTATTTTTTTCCACCTGTGCTCTCACATATGATAAGTCGTATGAACAACAGTATTATAACCGCTTGAGAATGATTGATCGATTGAAGCATAAATTCTTTATTGGTATCATTAACCAAAATTGGAAAAATGATTTTTCTGATTTATTTTAGATTGAAGTTGTAGACAGGATCAGCGCACAATATTGACTTCGTATATTGCAATGCTGCTAACGTTATTGATGGTGATGCTTATTTATCGATTTGATTTGGTTTAGGAATTTCTTGAAAATCTTATCATTATTCTCATTAGAGACTGCTGAATGAGAAGTAAAAATTGCCAATTTAGTAGAGACTCTCTTGCTATTGATGCAACCGAGAGGAATCAGATAAAGCACAGAATAACAATAAAAAAAATATTGAAAAAGTGGAATGTAGGTGATGACTGATGACTCGGATAGAATCACGCACCACAAACAAAAAAATGTGGAGTTGTGCTACGTTGTGGTCAGCCACTATCATCATACTATAATATTGTAATCCGTGACATGTCGATTCTGAAATATCTTTTTATGGGGTTTTTCTGATTTACATTATTGCTTCCCAATTCTCTAAATTGTGATGTTTGATGGGACGTGCTCAAGGAACGTGGCAAATTTATATTCCGCTTTATTATTACAACTTTTTTGAACAGACGAACGACACAAGTCGATCATCATCTCATTTATTTTAATGTTATGCACCGCATCTTCTGATGCGGAATCATAGTCGATAAAAAAACCACTTCAAACCTTTTTCTTGCACTTCTGGTTACAAAGGCGTATAATCTGAATAAGGTTTAAAGAGAATAAATACAGAATTTTCACGGAAAATTCAAAAAAGTAAAAGATGTCAGATAAAAAATATATTTATGATATTTCAAGTATATCTGAATAATGTTTGCATTTTCCGCATAAAAATTACATTTAATAGCGATTAATGCAGGAATGCCATTTTTATTAGTATTTTTTATTCGAAACCCGAATTATATATCTTCCACGATCATTTCAATGAAAAACTGTTAAGTGGCAGAACAAACGTATAATATGTAATGTAACTGTATTGTGTCAGTGGCGTTTCTTATGATCAGCTCAATTATTTCTGTTAAAAAAATTTGCAGCGTAACTCGTGAATAAGTGGACATGAAAGACATCAAGCCTTGATATCATATCCATAAAATGTGGATGCACGCAGTAATTGCAAAACATTGACATACCATAAAAATACCTGCAATTCAAACTTAACAACAAAAACAATGTGCCGCTTTCCATTGTCAATCAAAGCAACCATCTCCGCCAATTCATATGTTGTGACAATCATGGCTTACCATAAACAATCATTTATTAAATGTGCAAAATAACTGAAACTCCATCGAGATAATAATGCGGGTTGTTGTATAAGCCATTCAAAACCATTCTATAAAACATACCATAGATAAATAGCTCATAATTCTGTATATCACCAAATCCTTCCAATTAAGCATTATTTATTACCAAAATCATTTTATGTCCCGTTTTGAGTACTCAATTGCAAATAGCACTCTATCTGGCTTCTCAACTGATGTTTCTCTAATTGTAGGAGTCAGTGAAAGAAAATAATAGGCGAAGGATGCTTTTTAAAGCCTCTGCGTGTGCTATTGCCAACGATCAAGCTTACCATTATAATAACAATCTGTTTGTATCTCTGACGATTCCCTTCTGTTTTATGCTCTTGTGAATTAATTGCTACTACGAAGCAGTACAACAACAACAATGTGTGTGTTGATGAGCTTCTTCTACTGTGAGCACTTCTAACTATGTATTCCCTTAAATCAAACAAACGAGATGCTATTCAACGCTTCTGCACTGTTCTAAATGCATTTTCCATAGAATAATATATACCTACCTGTATACCACGTACAAAGACACAATCAAATTAAATCAAGAGGAGAGATGATGAAAGATGAAAAGGGGTATATAGGAAGAAACCCCAAAACTTGTGGTGTAGGATTTCAACGGAGAACATATTTATGAATGTATCACGTTGTGAACTTTCTCGTGTAAGTAGAAATTCACGCCTTTTACATTTTACACCTTTTGTGTGACTCTATTATTTATTTACTGACATATTATTATTATTATTTGTCTGTGCAAACAACATGCAACTAATAAAAAGAATTAATATAGTGTCATCGTAGAGCATACCACTGGTGAGTTATTTAGAAAAACGCCACTTAAGAAGACTCTCCCCTTCACAAAATTTTACTGCATTTGGTAAATAAATGGCAGTACAAGTACAGGGGATGAAAAAAACCGCAATTATTTCACGAGACAAAAATTTCAAAACCTACAAAAATTGCAGTAATGATGCGAACCATGTAACATGGTACACGTTAACGGCAACGCGACGCTACCAAAATATCGAAGAATGGGACAAAGAATATACCTAAGTAGAGGCGGATCGATTCATGTTGTAAGTCGAGAAAAAAAGCAATAATCCTAAAGTGAATCTTTTTCTCACTTTCTGTTCGTTTGCCTCTTTACCTCAAAAACTCTTTAAGGGGATTTAAAACAAATACATATGAAGACAACTGAAACGTGCATACAGAACATAAAAATCCTCAAACAAGATTTTTTCGTGAAATTTGTGCATACTCATCATCATCCTTATCATCATCACCACCAATTTTTTGAATTCTCATACTGATATGTAATATATCATTAATATGGGAGAATGGCATGGTGAAGTGGAATGGGTTCCATTCATCCTTCAGATGATTTCTTTTTTGTAGTAACAATGCCCAAAAAACTTGTACATGGGTAGTGGTGGCATATTATTCATTTTTTACGATTATTTACTTATTTATCTGCACCCTCCACCACCATCCCATCTTGATCATCAGCAGCAAAGAAACCATAGCTTCTGCCTGAATTCTTGGACGCCGCACTCGGCTGCTGAGACATTGCAGCACTTTTACTACTTCTTCGTTGTCATAAGTACATGACATGCATTTTTTATTTTATTTTTTTTCGAGGGGGTTTGGATGATAATGATGATAAGCGTGTTTGACACGAAGGAACAGTAAGTGTACACGATGATATGATGAGGAATGCATTTAAATTGTGCAGTTTAAAAAGATATCCGACACTTGAGAACAAAAGCTTTATATGACATGATGATCATAATTCTCATCATTTATATTCACAGAATTTTTGTGGATTCATCAAGTTGACGGACGAATTAGCTGAAAGAATTCACCCGTTTACTACATTTTATTTGTTTGCTTGTATTCTACTACTCGTGTGGAGGTAATTCATTTTTTGTCTCAGAGGCTGTATGGGAGAAAGGAAGGTCTTTTGTGCGTGTCTAATGCACACCCATGTCATGTTCTGGCTAGAGTTTCTGTCTATTGCATATTATTTATCATTATGCAAACAGCAATCATACTGCTCTCCTGCACCGGGGTTTATGCCAGACGCCAGCTAAACATTTCACAAGATTTTCTTTAACTATCTCCTGCCTTAACTAACGCTAACAAGTTGCAAGTTAGTAGAAGAGCACGTAGTAAGTTGAATGCTGTGATGAAACAGTAATCGCGTAAAAAGATGAAGGAGGCAAAAGCAAATAATTTGTTTAATAAAATTTGAATAATATTGATAAATGACTCAAGAGATAGGGCAGGAACGTGGCGCTTGAATACATACACAGCTAATGTGACAGTATCGTCGTAATCACTGTAAATTACGAAAAAAGATTTCTTAGATTATCCATAAGCGATGTATTGTCACACATCTCTAGCAAATTTTACTTTTTAAATCTGTTGTTGCAGTGTGCTAAGCATTATTTGCTAATCGCTTGACGCGTATTCAACGTTTTCTGACACGTTCTTTTCAGTATGGATGATTTTTACAATTGACAATTGTATAAGTTACGTACGATATGATCCATCATAATATAAAGCCAAAACCACCGTTTTTGACAATGATGATATGACATTTGAATTGAATGCATATGTGAATAATTTTTTTTAAGATGAGCACTGACAATTGACCCATAAAGTTCACATCTTAAATTCAGTGTTTGAATTCATGTGTCAAGATACTGGCTTTAGATTACGAAATGATTGTTTAAGTAATGTCATTGTGGTTTAATGATTTTGATGCCAAATTCTATTCTATTTAGCATCGAAAATGTCTCTATTACGTATTATATGTATTGAACACACAAACAAATACTCGGAACTTTCATTACGATCATCTCGAACCTTCGTTATCAATAGAATTAAAAATTAATATGTATCTAAAAGGAAGATTACAATAGAAGAATGCATTAATGATGAGTACAATCCTAAACGTCAGTTTTACAATAAAAGTCAAAGTAGATAGGCAAACTTACCTTCATTACTTATTATTATATTATAAACACTTTTAATTTATGCAGATCACCGAAATAAGTACGTAGGGTTAATTAACTTTGTGCTGCAGTAAGTTGACTGTGATACAAAAAAATGAAGACAATTATAAACATGCCATATCATCATAAGCTTAACAAGTTGCTACTTTAAAATCTGATAAGAC